>CAJDSM010013202.1:0-10823 GCA_903981925.1 Ostrea lurida | reverse complement strand
GATTCCACAGTAACCATCCCCTGTCGACCGGTCACACCTGCCGTGGGCCCATTGTTTTGATCCGGTAATCAGGTAAACGTAGCAGTACGTAGTCAAAATCAATGTATGATAAACGAATTAATTATTGCTATGAAACACATCATACAGCATTTGGCCCAATGACAGACCATACGGGCAAACTAGATCGTTATAACTACTATAAAATGTGCAAAAATGCTGCCTTTAAACGTGACTGTTGAAATCCCTGCAACATCTTGTAAGTAGCCTACCTCGATTAAAAAACTAATTATACGCAGAACAAGGTCTTGCGTATCGAATAAGTTATAATACTATACATCTACTTAATTTTTAAACAAACTTTCATAATTTGAATTAATGAGGTTGCGATATTCAAATATACTAAGTAGTAAAATTTGGATGGTATATATTCGATCGGGTATACATGAATACTGACAATATTATCAACATTACAACATTTTAAAACATATAATAATCATTTTTGTTCATCTCCAATTTCTCCTAGATCACAAACTGTACATTTCTTTCCTTACGTTGAATATTATTTAAGGCATTCACCTCCATGTCAAAACTGGTGTAAACGTGGAGAAATCATAACAGCAGGCTCCACATCAAATCAGATACTGCACATGTATGGAATCATCATTGTTCGTGGATTTCGTGGGTCCTTCTTACCCACGAATTAGCATCCCCACGAACATGTTTTATTTTCATTTTAATCTTTATAAACATTATGTCATTCACATTACTTATCAAATATCCACGAAATTACGTGCTTACGAACCAGCAAACATTTGGTTACCCACGAACATTGGCCCCGGCTTGCATCTCATGAAAAGGTGAAGACCCGGGGGCGAAAATAACGAACCACTCACAACTCCCACAAGGAATACAAAAAATAAAGAGTTAGGCTAACACGGATCCCCGGACATACCTGATGTGGGATATCAGCTATTTAGAAAAGAAGGGAGGGGGGTGGGTGAGAGAGTGGAGGAAAGGGGATAAACAGATTAACAAGGTTCTGTGATGTCGATTACAATTTCTGCGATGTTGATTACACGTAGCTTGATTATCCATTGCTCTCATTGCATCTGTACGCCCATAATACGTCTTTCAATCATTCAATCCAAGCGGACATTAGCAGGCCAGGGTCAAGGAAGGATAGATCAAAACTGAAGTCTTTGCATATAAATTATACCTGAAATGGGGGCCGAGGCTTTTCAGTTGCACCAAAGATTAACTGTACATAGCTCTCTGAAAAAAAATATTGGGACAGATTAGAGAGCTACAGATCCACTACTGAATTATAAAAACCTTCGATTTTCTGATCTGTCCCAATATTTTTTTTTTCAGAAAGCTACAGAGCTACACTAAAGCTGTATTTGTAAATCTAAATGAGTTTTTAGTTTTTGGGGTTTTTGTATTTGGTCTTTTTATGGGGAGGGGGTAATATATATCTATATCATTGCATTAAATTTACTGTTCATTTGTAAAAACATGTACATACAGATCATAATGCTTTTAAAATATATTCCATACGACGTTTTTGCACCTTGTTCTATCCGGAAGATAGAGACTACCAGTGACTGGTTTTCTCTTTTGTAGTTAAGCGTGTAACTGACTTTGATTTGTTTTGATGACTTGTTTTTGACAGCATGGCAGACTTCCGAAACAACCGAAATGGTACAGGTAACCTCTTGTTTACAGATCGTCTGTTCCGTACACATTCTAACGATTTTTTGAGCTTTCATATGATCTAAATTTGAACGGTACAGGTGGTGGATATCTATTGAAATTGAATCTCTACTGTGTTCAGCAGAGGGCCACAGGACTCATTTTGTAAACATTTTGATAATGCATTTTCTGTTTTATGCAATGTATCAATTAAGTTTCGGAAATGTGAAGTATAGATAATGAATACATATCAGACTAGTAACAATAAGTCAGTAGTATGTGTACAGTACAGACTGTAAATTTGCGCTAGCTGTTTAGGAAACAAAACTTCTTACTTGTCAGATACTCAATCTGTCAAAATTTGACAGTTTGTATTCCGAAAGCTTCAAATAATAAGTTGACAATGCTACCAATAGGGCGAGCGCAGATACATATGCACAAGAGAATCCAGAATTTTGGTAGTGTCTATGCACGAGGCATCGAGTGCATAATTTACTGTAATACCTATTCGCATGACCGTCATGTATGCAATATAATGTTTCATCTGTCTATATGCTTTACGGTTGTGTATGTAATATTTCAACAGACTATTCACACGGCTGTTATGTGATAATGTTGAACATTTAGTCTCCGGTAAGGTTTGGCACGCAGTGATTATATGTTTATAGCTATTTGCAGGACGGTCGTGTATATAGGCTTTGCTCCTTATACGCACAGCGGTCGTATATATTATCATCAGCCCAGAATTTTACCCACAAGTGAGGATGCATTTCTTCGTCCATTGAGCCCAATCTGTAGTTGAAACTAACATTTAGTATTCTACAACTGGAAGTGCATAGAAATAGGAAAATGTATTTGTTTTCTATCAAACTCAATAGTAAGGGGTTTGAGGGTTGGACCTATTATCGACTGATATTCAACTTGGCTGGATGTTTGGATGCCCTCACCATATCTCGGAGTCAAATTTCAGCTGAGATATAAGTGGACCCTCACCCTAATGTAATCTCAACCAATGATATAAAGATGCTTAATTTGAAATAAGACAGGAAACTTTATAGTGTAATAAAGACAACACAATAGAATAGAAAGTAATGTAATGAAGATTGCTCAATAGGATAAAAAAATTCTGATTGAAGATATTTCTCTTTTTTTTAATGTTATCAAGGTTGTAATGTCCTCAGTGGACATATTTTTCATGCTGCAAATTGGAGCAATATCACATACAGACTCCGAAACTTTAACGATATAATTTCAAGTAAATGTGGATTCAAATTTGCTTCCTATGTCACAGCCCCAAATTTTGAGTAGTCTTGATATACTGAGATGATGAGTGAGATCTATTCAAAAACCTATATATTTAATGAATCCAATGATGATCAATTTAATGTCATGTTCACAGTTCCATCTTTCCAAAAGCAGAAGTACATTATATTTTCTCATGGCAAGAGAAGAAGTGTAGTTGATTTTCACTTACTAGTGTGTATAATATTATATGTCATGCTAAGCCTAAATGGAGGCGTGTCTCCAGGGTTTGTATTTACTGGCTGGGTATAACAGAATTGAAACTGAATTCTAAAATTCAGAAAAACCAGAGGTTTTGTATTTTTTGTTGCACTAAACTATCTCTTCATTATGATATCAAAACAGACCAGATCATGACATTTATTGTCTAGCTGGGTTTTGATATTACATCTTGATTTACTTTAGGTCTATCTCTCGTCTGGCCTGGAAGTTTCCAATCTAATTAAATTTAGATCTTCCGTTCGCTCGTCACGCGACGGATCAAAACTCAGGAGCGGACGGAAGATATAATTTTAATCAAATTGGGAGTTTCCAAAACTTTTTTGAGCACATTTTTGTACTCAGACTCGAACTCTGTGTTCTGAATAAGTATAAAACTTTGATAAAATTATTCTCATACTCAAATGAGTACATGCTGTACATGCTAAAGATTTTTTCAAGTATGCTTTGGACGTTGGGCGCCAATGTAACAGAGACATTTTCATGCCTCTGCTGGGATTTGAACCCGGGTGCTCTGGCACCACAATCCAGTGCTCTACCGATCGAGCTAAAGGGTTTACCCACTAGCCAGAGCTGCATGTAGTAGGAAGGCCTGTATCACACACTGCCACATTAGCTTAGAGTCGTACTCAGTGGCTGGGCATACAGAAATACATTGGCGCAGAGTACAAGTTTGAGTATAAGTATGATGAAAAGTTTTATAACCTCCAGGCCTAGTCTATGATTGATATTACATGTATGTCTTGACTAACTGGAGGCATACTGTGGTGCACTGCATCAGGCCGGAGATCGCAGGACTAAGAAAAAAGGGAGATAATAAACAGAAGCGCGCGCGAATTCAGAGATCAACAAGATGTGAAAGATCCAAGTCTGAAGAGATCCATATTATTCAGCTGCAAATTCCACATTTCCTTTTTCACATTTGCTTGATATGTATAAAAAGCAACACAACTTTTCTATTTTTGGACAAATTGTTACATATCAACATATGGAATTTCTTTTTAAATGTAAATTTACCACGGCAAGGCCTGTATTGATTTTTATTTAAAAAATCACAAAAGTTTTTTTTTACAAGGATATAATACACACCAAAGTGCTATAACTCAAACTGTGAATGCTAAACCTGCTCTTCTTTAATCTGAATGAAATTTTTCTTCTGTACAGGGATGGCCAGGACAGAGGAAATGCTGGACAGCGAGAATCAGCAAAGGGTTGATAATCTGGCCAGCAAAGTGTCACGATTAAAAAATGTACGTATAATTCAAATTGGGGGGGGGGGGGGGGGTTGTGTCCATAATAACCAAACTGGTTAATTCAGTCGTTACTGAAATAGATGACAAGTACGAAGTTGAAGTTGTTATTTTTAATTTTCCCAAGAGTTGTTTCTTTGTCATGCTATGAAAAGCAGAATATAATTATATGCATATCAGATTCAAGATGGTAGGTACAAATGTTCGACGAAAAGTCTTCAGCTGCCATTCGATCTCCTGAATTGGTCGTAAAAACAAATTTATAAAAGTATAATGGCTCTCAAACAAAATGAACTTAACATATTCTATGTCGATAATATTTTTGATACCCTGAACCCGCCCAGACTTAATGCACCTCCATGTTCATCATAGAAGATCAAAATGTCTCAGAAATGGTGTGTTGAAAAAATCTTAAATTGTTCATAATTTCATCTTGTTAAAGTCACTTTAGTGTATATGACTGGCAGATATATATAAACAAATATAACTTTTCCTTAAGTTTTATCAACATATCCTAGCTGTCTAGATATTTATTAGCAGTCTAACAATATATGCATAAAAAAATCTGGACCTACATGAGCACTCAAGAAATTGCTAAATGTTTCTCTATCATGAAAAATCTCTTCAAAATTATAGCAATTCAAATTTTTAAAAATACTGATTTACAAATTTTTACATTTTTTTTTCAGCTAGCCTTGGATATCGATGATGAAGCATTAGATTCCAACAGATACCTGGACAACATGGTAAAAATATCAAATGACTATATGTCAGAATTGTAGATATGCAGTATATATATGTATACAGTTGAACTTCGGTATCAAAAACACGGATACCTTGTTATTACGGAACATTTTATATTAGACTCAGATTTATTTTTATATTCATATGAAGCAGAATTTGTACAGAAACTGTTAGGGGATGAAAACAAAAAACTTGCCGTGTCCTTCTACTTTACATATAGGTATATAGATGATGTGCTATTAATTGACAATCATAATTTTCACCATGAATTATGTCCATTTAATATATCCGCGACGACTCGGATGATACAAGGACAACACACAGAAATCTGACAAATCTGCTTTATATATGGAATTTTTTACTTAACATTGACTCTAATGGCAGACTGACAACTTCATTATATGAATAAGCGTGATGACTTTAACTTTGCAATCGTCAACTTTCCTTTCTATGTAGTAAATATAACTATCACCTGCTTATGGTGTGTATAGCTTGCAGTTGATTTAATACGCAAGAGCATGCTATGTGTATGCGGATTTTTTAAAGCGAGGCCAACTACTAACAAAAAAGTTGAAGTTGCAGGGTTATAACGAATCTCGTTTAAGTCATCATTTCGAAATTCTACGTCACTATAATGACCTTGTTTGTGATTACAAAGTATCACTACGTCATATGTTGACTGATTGTTTCATACCCTTTGTTAGACAGTCATTTTCCTCTAGATTTACTACGAGTAATCCCGTTTACTTTATTTCGACTACGGGCTCATGGCGGTGTGGACTGGTCAGCAGAGGATGCTTACTCCTCCATGGCACCTGATCCTGCCTTCGCTTTTGTCGGAGGTCCGTGTTGCCTACACTCGATTTTGTATATGTTTTTTGGATTATGATTATGTTTAATTGATTGTTACCTTCGCCTATTTGTATTGTGCAGCGTGGGGCCCTTTTTTATTAGGGCTGTGTATCGGGTGAAATTTTCGTATCGCAATATATTGAAATATTTTCAAATGTACTACGGTATGTATTGCAATATTTTCAATGAGAAGAGGAACGATTTTTATGCCCCCGCCATAAAATGGCCGGGGGCATATAGTGTTACCCTGTTCCGTCATTCTGCATTCCGTCCTTCCGTCATTCCATCCTTCCGTCATCATTTGGTTTCCGTTCATTATCTCTGCAATGGTTCAACACATTCAACTCAAATTTGGTATATGGATATGTCACAGGAAATTGCAGGTCAAGTTCGAAGTTGTCATGGTCCGATAATTTTTGACAGAGTTAGCCCTCTTGAACTTAGAAAAAAATCAGAATTTTTTCGTTTCCGTTCATTATCTCTGCAACGGTTGCACACATTCAACTCAAATTTGGTATATAGATATGTCACAGGAATATGCAGTTCAAGTTCGAAGTTGGTCATGGTCCGATGATTTTTGACAGAGTTAGCTCTCTTGAACTTAGAAAAAAATCAGAAATTTTTTCGTTTCCGTTCATTATCTCTGCAACGGTTGCAACATTCAACTCAAATTTGGTATATGGATATGTCACAGGAATATGCAGGTCAAGTTCGAAGTTGTCATGGTCCGATGATTTTTGACAGAGTTAGCCCTCTTGAACTTAGAAAAAATCAGAAATTTTTCGTTTCCGTTCATTATCTCTGCAACGGTTGCACACATTCAACTCAAATTTGTATATGGTATGTCACAGGAATATGCAGTCAAGTTCGAAGTTGGTCATGGTCCGATGATTTTTGACAGAGTTAGCCTCTTGAACTTAGAAAAAAATCAGAAATTTTTCGTTTCCGTTCATTATCTCTGCAACGGTTGCACACATTCAACTCAAATTTGGTATATGGATATGTCACAGGAATAGCAGGTCAGGTTCGAAGTTGGTCATGGTCCGATGATTTTTGACAGAGTTAGCCCTCTTGAACTTAGAAAAAAATTAGAAATTTTTCGTTTCCGTTCATTATCTCTGCAACGGTTGCACACATTCAACTCAAATTTGGTATATGGATATGTCACAGGAATATGCAGGTCAAGTTCGAAGTTGGTCATGTCCGATGATTTTGACAGAGTTAGCTCTCTTGAACTTAGAAAAAAAATCAGAAAATTTTTCGTTTCCGTTCATTATCTCTGCAACGGTTGCACACATTCAACTCAAATTTGGTATATGGATATGTCACAGGAATATGCAGGTCAAGTTCGAAGTTGGTCATGGTCCGATGATTTTTGACAGAGTTAGCTTTCTTGAACTTAGAAAAAAATCAGAAATTTTTCGTTTCCGTTCATTATCTCTGCAACGGTTGCACACATTCAACTCAAATTTGGTATATAGATATTGTCACAGGAATATGCAGGTCAAGTTCGAAGTTGGTCATGGTCCGATGATTTTTGACAGAGTTAGCCCTCTTGAACTTAGAAAACAAAGAAATTTTCCGTTTCCGTTCATTATCTCTGCAACGGTTGCACACATTCAACTCAAATTTGATATGGATACTCCACAGTTCATGCATATGAAAAACTTTCAATTTCACCGTTACAAATTTCCTTCATTAGACTTCACTGTAGGCGGGGGCATTCGTGTTCGCACGAAACACATCTAGTTTCTTTTATTTCTTTGACTCTAAGATTGATTTCCTTGTAGAATAAAGGAAAAATGAGAAGCAAGCATTCTTTGGTATAGTCAGACACAATATAGACTTGGTTGTTTAACACCGTTGCTCTGTTGAAAGTAGAAAAACTATGTCTTAATGTTTAGAACAACCACTAAGATGTTTCAGCTATACTTGGCCATAATCTATTGTGAGGAATCTCAAGTACTCTGAGCATCTTCGCTGATATACCGGAATTGAAAAAACATCTCGCAATACGATGTTTTTAATTAATTAATTTTAATATATCAGAATACCAGTATTATTGCACAGCCCTATTTTATGTAACACATTATATTTCACAGGGAGGAGTTTACGAGAGAACGCAGCTTTATTTAATAATGTACAGATGTAACACTTTATATTCACAGAGCGGGGATTACAAGAGTACACAGCCGTTATTAATGTAACACTTTATATTCACAGGGCGGGGATTACGAAAGTACACAGGGACTACTTGGAGGTTCGGTACACAGGCTGTCTCACATGGTGCAGGCGAACCGTGGCAACCGGAAACTGATGTGTTATCTAGTGCTCGGTCTGGTTATCCTCTTCTTTCTGACCTACTATCTCGTTACGAAAGTGACCAAGTGAGACATCTCGCATACTGACCTATTATCTCATTACGAAAGTTACCAAGTGAGACATATTGTCTATCTGTCGTGTTCATGGAGTGTATTTAAGTACTATAGAAATTCTTCTTTCAAATTGTATAAAATATTATTGTTTTTATTGATATTGTTCAATGAGAGAGAGAGAGAGAGAGAGAGAGATCTTACGTACATTTATCATTTCAATATTAGCAAAATCATCCATATTGGTAATTCATCTTTTACAGTATGTTAGAATGTCGATATACATGTATAAATATGTTAAATGTCCACATGATTTTTGTCCATGTGATTGAAGAATCGTGTGTCTTATTTATTGATATACTGGGTTTGTGAATATTTTTATTCATTTCTGTAAATTTTAACAAGGTTTAAGATTCGTCTTGTTGTAAATATTTTCATGATTTGAACTGCAATAAATTGCAGGAGATGGTTTGATATTTTTTATGGCTTTTTGTCATTTATTGTATGTATTGTGGGTATTCAAGACAGATGATTTTTTTCTTTAAATGAAGGGGATACTTTGCAATGCAAGAATAAAAACAGACGTGTGTAACTTTAAATGTTATGAAATAAATGCGATGCTAAATTGAATTGTCTCACTTAATTAGCAGGAAATGCCAGTATGTGAAGAATCATAGAATAGAGTCAGCACAGATTCCTAGATAGAATAGGGTCTGTATAGATTTCCTCATAGAAAAGAGTCTGTATGATTCCTAGATAGAAATAGGGTCCCTGTACAGATCCTAGATAGATAGAGTCTGTTATAGATTCCTCAATAGAATAGAGTCTGTATAGATTCCTCACTAGAATAGGGTCTGTACAGATCCCTCAATATTTAGGTGTAGCATATTCTGGCTTCATGCTGATATGTGAAAGGTACAAAGTATATATCTAGAATCGGGTGATTCTGGCTGCATGCTGATCAATATATCGTCAAGGTCAAACAATTTTCAGTTTTGATGCATTCTCTTTTGAAATGCAAAATTAGATATGTTGTAAAACTAACACAACTTGATGCTCAAAGAAATACAATTATTCAAAATGGATAGAGAAAGTAATGTTTCTTCTGTACAGCCAAAAGCAGAAAAGTCGTTGGAGTTGAGAAATTCAGTGCGTATAACCTTTTTAGCTCACCTGAGCCGAAGGCTCAAGTTGAAGCTTTCTGAATAAAAATTGTCTGTCGTTGTCGTCGTAAACTTTTTCACATTTTCAGACTGTCTTCTCAAGAACGCTGGGCCAAATTCAAACCAAAACTTGGTACAGCAGCCCAATCCTTAGGGTGAAGGGGCTTCAATTTTCTTTCAAATGAAGGACCAGTGCCCTCATCCAAAGGGGACGATAATCACGAAAATGCAAAAACTAGCGGTGGTAGTCATTTAAAAAGTCTATCTTGCTCAGAGAACCACTGCGCCAGGAAAGCCTGAAATTTATATGAATCTTTCCTGACCTATAGAGGAGATTCAAGTTGTTCAGAAATCATGACCCCCAGGGGTACGATTGGCGGCCACCAATAGGGACAAAGCTTATATAGGGAAAAATCTTCTCAACAAGAACACTAGGCCAGGAAAGCTGAAAGTTATATGAGGAAGCCTTCCTGGATATAGAGGAGCAGTTCACAGTTTGTTTCAATAATGACCCTCCGGGGGTACGATGGGGCCACAATAGGGGCACTCAAGGTACAATATGGTACTATAGGGAAAAATCTTTAAATGTCTCTCACAGAACCCACTTAGGCCAGGAAAGCTGAAATTATATTAGGAGCTTCCTTATCATAGAGGAGATTTCAAGTTGTGTTCCACAATTCATTGACCCCCGGGGTCACTATGGGGCCCAAAGTCAGGGGGATCAAAGTAGTTTACATATGAATTAAGGAAAAATCTTTAAATCTCAATCCGAAGAAACCACTAGGGGCAGGAAAGCTGAAATCTATTAGGAAAGCCTTCCCTGATATAAGAGATTCAAGTTTGTCAAATCATGACCCTCTGGGACGGGGCAGATATCTTATGGCCTCGGTTACCCCGATATACGCTTGGGCCAAAATCAGAACAAGTTCTTACATACATATTGATATATAGGGAACACATCTTTTAAAATCTTCTCTCAAAGAACCACTGGCTAGGAAAGCTGAAATTTATTAGGAAGTTTCCTGATATAGAGGAGATTCAAGTTTGTTCAAATCATGACCCCCTTGGGTACTATGGAGGCCCCAATAGGGGATCACAAGTTTACATAGAATATATAAGGGGAAATCTTATAAAATCTTCTTCTCAAGAACCAGGAGGCAGGAAGCATGAAATTTATATGGAAGCTTCCTGATCATAGGGCAGATTCAAGTTGTAATCTCTCATTTGTT
>CAJDSM010013201.1:67337-85365 GCA_903981925.1 Ostrea lurida | reverse complement strand
CATGTGCATTACGAAAATTATGAAAATTTACAAACTTATAAGAAATGATTAGTCCACTCAAAAATTTATTTCCAAAAGAAAGTTTTGTTTGCTTTCGTTTCATATTATTTTAAAGTCTGAATAAAAAAATTATTGAGTTCCCTGTGTGTACAAAAATTTGTCATCGACTTTAGGTAACTTTTGTGCATATGCGTCTTTTCAATTTACTAATAGTATTGAGTTTGATTGTAGGTCACATTTTCATTCAAAATTTCGTTCTCAATGTCATTGCTAGTCATGTCTTTGCGATATGTTTCTACTATAATATTATTATTGGTAGTATCAACTCTTCTCTGGAGAGTATTGCTACATGTATGACAGCATTTATATTGTCTACCATCAGAACTCAGAACCTTTTTATGAAAGTTTGCTAACGTCAAAGCAAGTGGCATGTTGTCTGTAAGTCATTGTTGTCCATGTCAGATGTTATAGGGGTTTATTTTGATATTTTAATGTGAACCAAGACCATATATAAACTATGAATAGACTTAAGTCAAAATTTTTATTACTTATATCTTTTTAGAAAACAGATGTTTAAAACCATTACAGGATTTAAAAAAGAAATTAAATGCAAACATGTATTAAAAATTTCATTTAATTATGAAAATTAATTCTCAAGTTAGCTGGATTTGAATTTTAGACTTAAGTCTATTCTCAGTTTATGGTCTTGGGGCCAGGTCTCGCAAAAACTATTTTCAAATGCACGTATGAAAGAAGTAAGCTATTTAAAGAACATGGGCTACAGTAGTGAGATTAATATAAAAAAAATCTTCGACATTTCAGATTTTTACCTCAAAGTTTTATTTATAAAATAATGGCAGTTACTAATATGAATTATGTGGCTAATAACAAAATGGGGGGGGGGGTGCACTTGATCTAAATGATCCTGTCCACGAGCTGTCCAAGAGTGATTATACCCAATTGTACTTCCATACTTGGTAAACAAATTCATTGGAAACAATAACAATGACTTTATTCTCGTAAATTTATTTTGTCGAGAACAATATAACTACAATGGTGTATGTATGTCTACCTGGGTTAATGTAAGAACAAGGGAGCCACGAGATGTCCCGTCGACAGGCGGATGCTTATTCTATCTAGGCACCGTGATCCCGCTTCTGGTGCCAGGGGTCTGTGTGTGCCTCAAGCCGTGTTCTTGTAGTCTCTATTTAGGACTTATGAGATTGATCACGAATCCTTATCTTGCCGTTTATAACGTAATTCTAAGCTCGTCAGTTTGTTTTTTGAACTAGCAAACGGTTAATCAAGAATTATTTTTTATATGACAGTAAACCCGGCGTCAGGATTAAGAAGCACCTATTTGTTTTTACGTGGCAAAAGAAGTCGAATATCGCCGATTCGAAGAATTCACACTTTTTTTTAAACGCAATAAGTCTTTTTGTTTATGCATTGAACGAATTCTTTTTATCGTCTTGGGTTGTACTTATATCAACATGAATCATGATTATCTATCGAACGATATGATCGGCGTTATACGATAGCAAGTTGTAGCTGTCAAACAACCACGAAAAACACACATTTGATATCGATACATGTAGCAGGCTGTAGTCATCAATACCTATAATAACACAATCGTGATTCGATATCGACAACATATCGTAGATATCGATAAGCAGTTGAAGTCAAACCACCATAAAACACGATCATGATTCTATGTCAACACGATACGTCGATATCGATAGCAAGTTGAAGTCAAACAACTGTAAGCAAACAACGATCATGATTCGATATACACTACGATATTGACGATATTGATAGCAATTTGAAGTCGTTAAACGACCATAAGCAAAAGGATGAATGATCAATATCAACACAATATCGTCCGATATCGACAGCAAGATGTCACATGAGGCACCCATAAGAACATGGTCTTGGTTGATAGCGACACGAATATCGCAGCATAAAGTTTTAGACATCAGACATCCATAAGAAACACGACTATAAAAACACAATCATGATTGATATCTACATGATATCGTCACTAACATTGTTTGATTTCATAGGCACCAGCAGGTTACTTTTCGATATTGTTACGATATTGTTGGTGTTGACGATATCGTCGAATTCGTATCTACATCGTGTCTTGGACATAACTTACCTGATCCCACTCTCTGGTGTGTCCAGGGGTCTCGTTGCCCAACATTTTTCTATTTCGGACGTAAGAAATTGATCACTGCTCATTATCTTTGCCGCTATATTTGACAGCTAATAGGTTGTTTTCTTTCTCTTTTGTTTTCCTTTGTCATTTTTTTTCTGTGGTTTGTGCATTTGTGCATTACAATTTTCCACTGTGGGCCTAATTGTTGTTGAATAAATATTCTATTCTGTACACATATTTGAATATACAATGTTGACATAGTACTATCCAACATATTTAAATAAGCGATTACAAGTAGATACTTGAAGGTATACAGAATGACACGCCGCACAGGTATTCTAAATCGTAAGACTGCATGGAAGAAGGACACGTTGAATTTACAGGTGAGACAAAATTGAACATAGTTATTCCGAATATACTGAAATTAAGGGAGCAACCGCTTCTTTCATATAATAACCGAAGTTCAAAAGTAAACCGAAACGGTAATGTCGACCATACAAAAGTTATTCCCCCATGTGCATTACGAAATAATGAAAATTTACAAACTTATAAGAAATGAATTAGTCCACTCAAAATTTATTTCCAAAAGAAAGTTTTGTTTGCTTTCGTTTCATATTAAAGCTGATAAAAAATATTGAGTTCCCTGTGTGTACAAAAATTTGTCATCGACTTTAGGTAACTTTTGTGCATATGCGTCTTTTCAATTTACTAATAGTATTGAGTTTTGATTGTAGGTACCATTTTCATTCAAAATTTCGTTCTCAATGTCATTGCTAGTCATGTCTTTGCGATATATGTTTCTACTATAATATTATTTATGGTAGTATCAACTCTTCTCTGGAGAGTATTGCTACATGTATGACAGCATTTATATTGTCTACCATCAGAACTCAGAACCTTTTTATGAAAGTTTGCTAACGTCAAAGCAAGTGGCATGTTGGTCTTAAGTCATTGTTGTCCATGTCAGATGTTATAGGGGTTTTTTTTGATATTTTAAGTGACCAAGCACATATACTAAACTATGAATAGACTTAAGTCAAAATTTTATTTACTTATATTTTTTAGAAAACAGATGTTTAAAACCATTACAGGATTTAAAAAAGAAATTAAATGCAAACATGTATTAAAAATTTCATTTTAATATGAAAATTAATTCTCAAGTTAGCTGGATTTGAATTTTAGACTTAAGTCTATTCTCAGTTTATGGTCTTGGGCCAGGTCGCAAAAATATTTTCAAATGCACGTAATGAAAGAAGTAAGCTATTTAAAGAACATGGCTCAGTAGTGGAGATTAATAATAAAAAAAATCTTCGACATTTCAGATTTTTACCTCAAAGTTTTTATTTATAAAATAATGGCAGTTACTAATATGAATTATTGGTAATAACAAAATGGGGGGGGGGGTGCACTTGATCTAAATGATCCTGTCCACGAGTTGTCAAGAGTGATTATACCCAATTGTACTTCCATACTTGGTAAACAAATTCATTGGAAACAATAACAATGACTTTATCTCCGTAAATTTATTTTGTCGAGACCAATATACTAAATGGTGTATGTATGTCTACCGGTTACATGTAAGACAATGGCCACGACAGATGTGACCGGTCGACAGGGGATGCTTACTCTATCTAGGCACCTGATCCGCTTCTGGTGTAATCCAGGGGTCTGTGTGTGCCAACCTTGTTTGTATTCTATTTAGGACTTATGAGATTGATCACTGATCTTATCTTTGCCTTTAACGGTAATTCTAGCTCGTTCAGTGTTTTTGACTCACAAACGTTAATCAAGATTCATTTTTATTGACAGTAACCCGGCGTCAGGAATAGTGCATTCCCGGCGCAGTTGCTCGGGAAGTCCTACCTGTGTCAACTCTGTGAAACCTGTCCGCTACAGACTCATTGTGAACTTTGTAATATAAATCTTTGTGGTAACTGTGTAGTAAAACACCTATCAGATTTGTCTAAAAAACACAATGTATTGCCCTATTTACAGAGAAAGTCTACTCCCAACTACCCGAATTGTTCGAAACACGCCAACAAACACTGCGAACTTCACTGCGAATCATGTGACATCCCAGTATGTATTACCTGCGTATCCTCAGGTAAACACAAAGGTCATGATATATCTGATATTCTGGAAAAACTCAGCGCAAGAAAAAAAAGTTTAGAAGAAGATTTGGAAGAACTAGAGACCAGAATTTATCCCCGATATGAGGAAATGGAATCCGATATCCAAACCGAAAAAGTGGATTTAGAAACAACGTACGGGAAACTGGCCACAGCTGCTGACCAACACGGAGAAATCTTGCAACGAGAGGTCACAGCCATTGTCAATCAACGGAAATCTGAAATTCAGGAGTTGAAAAACAAACACCTATCTGTCCTGCATGAAAATAAAGAGGAAATCACAGATAGAATTACTGAACTCAAACAGATCATTTCCGACTTAAAATCAATACTAAAATCAAACGACGTTTCCTTAACCTCTGCCTACAAATCTAGGAATTCTGAGTTCAGAACATTACCTCCAAAAGCCCGAGTTACATTGCCAAGTTTTTCTCCTCAGAAAATAAACACAGAGCAGCTCCGTGAAATGTTTGGTTCCCTGTCATCATTATCTATTAACACGGGAGAACATGACTACACAATTAAGTCACTAGAGGCTGTATCTTCTCCAGTCAAACCACTGCTTGATGAACCGCGACTCACCGCCATCATTGACACTGGGTATGATTATCTATATAGTGTTAGCTGTCTCAGTGAAGAAGAAGTCTGGACGCGTGGACTTAACAAAACCATGAAGCTCCTCAGCCTCCAGGGTAAAATACTGGCATCAATAAAAACAAAGTTTGGGAACAGACCTTGGGACATAGCAGTAACACGGGATGGCGATCTTATTTATACGGATACTGATAATAAATCTGTAAACTTAGTGAAGAATAAAAAGATACGGACCGTGATCAGACTACAGGGATGGATACCTCTCTATCTCTGCAGTGCCTCCTCTGATGATCTCCTGGTTACCATGATCAGTGATGATCTTACACTGTCCAAAGTTGTCCGCTACTCTGGCTCCACAGAAACACAAACCATTCAGTTTGATGACGAGGGTCGTCCTCTCTATTCATCTGTTTTTAACAGTAAATACATCAGTGAGAACAGAAACCTGGATATCTGTGTGGCTGACAATAAAGCTAGAGCAGTAGTGGTGGTCAATCAGTCAGGAAAACTCCGATTTACATACACTGGTCATCCTTCTGATATCAATATATCATTTGATCCAGTCGGCATCACCACAGACAGCCAGAGTCACATCCTGACCGCAGATTATAAAAATCACCGTATCCACATCCTAGATCAGGACGGACAGTTCCTCTGTTACATCCAGAACTGTGATTTAGAACTTCCACGAGGTTTATGTGTTGACAGCAACGACAACCTCTTTGTGGCTGAATTATCTGCTAAAGTGAAGAAAATTCAATATCTATAGGCACAATGTTAATAAAATATAATTATTGTAATCTGCCGAATATAACGTCTCCCAAACCAAGTACTGGCTGTACTAAGTGGGCTTTTATTTAATACTACTGTGTCAAATTAATCCATGTCATGCCAATATCAAGTTCATTAAAAATTCTAAGATATACTACTATTTTATCACATCTAAAGATTTAATTTAATCGGTACTAGTTCTCAAGCAATACAACTTTTCACAACCAAGGTCAAGGTCAGTGGAGACCCTATTCAGTAGGTAACGAAACCCCTTTATCATTTATGAAGATCCCGAGTTTCTATCAGTCCTAAGGTCACGTAATGAGTTTTATGTTCAAGGTAAAAAATAATAAGATCACTGGAGTCACTTGACCTTCATACCAATTTGTAGATCCCATAAGTCATTCAACATTTCTAAAATTCCCATCTCTCAATCTGACTTGAATTATATGATTTTAAACTTAGACTTAAGTCAAAATTTCATTCACTTGTATAAAAATGGGTATTATACTTTTGAACTGAACCTCTTGATTTGCAGATACTAGAAATTTGATTAAACAATAATGAATAACAATTTTATTTTGGGATGATTGTCTTCACAAATCATCTCATTACAATATTCAGATTTTGATTTAAGGCTGATCCACCCTCAGGAATTCTAAGGAATTTATGTGTTCAAACCTTAAAATTCTTTCTTTTCCTACTCATTTATAGTTTAATCTAATTAATTATGAAAGAAAATGTGTATGTTGCCACCTTTTTTTAAGATGTCTGATGAGAGTCATGCAAAAACAGAAGTATAGGTTTACATCAGAAAATCGCACATTTTGAATAATTTTCGTAGAACATAATTGAATAAAATAAATAAAAATGACAGTTTAGAAAAACTGCTTATTTGTAAATATGCATAAATTTAATGTGCATATTAGGAAATCAATGTAGAAATATACTTAAGCGTAGAGGTATTGCCACATAGGAGTTATTGCCCTTGACAATATTTTTTTCGTTATAATTAATTAATTATCTATGGAAATAGCAATTTTTTCACTATCAAAAATTTACCAAATTATTTATTATAATTATCCAGTGAATGAAATTCCTTTAGAGATATATTTCTATCCTGTGCAGTTTAATGAAATAAAGATTTTTGAAAAACCTATGACATCACATGAGGGTGGATCAACCTTAAGCTTAAGATGTTTCATGATCCTGGGGCCAGGTTCTCATTGTTCTGTCCATCGTACTGTAAGCTTATGATCTACATGTGTTTATATATTTTTCAGAAGTTATATTTAAAACTTGACAATACAGACAAGTTGTCGTCTGCATACTTTCCGACTTCTGTTGATTTGTGTAATTTCCAGTGAATGTCTCTGATCTTATTGATGATTGTTTTATAAGCAATTAGAACATATTTTGCTTTTAAAAGTAATTGTTGCTCGATATTGAATCTTTGTTTATGTTTAAGTATTTTACCACATAACACTTGTCATCCAAGTTACTTCAACATTCACCTTTTAATTATGCAAATAAAGTGGGAAAAATCAATCCTGTGGTTATACGTATATATGGTGGGCCTGGCAGCGCCAAGACAGGTCTGGAGGTTATAAAACTTTTTTGAGCACGTTTTCATACTCAGACTCAAACTGTGTTCGTTATAAAACTTTGATAAAATTTTTCTCATACTCAAATGGAGTATATGCTCAAGATTTTTCGAGTAAGCTTTGGAGCTTAGCATGCTCAGAGTCGTACTCAATAAAAATATGTCTGCGCATATATAAATATGTCGGCAAAGTGTATGGGTTTGAGTATGTTTTATAACCTCTAGGCCTGAACATTCATGTTAATACCAATTTCATTTTTAAGGTCAGAAGTCAAGGTCACTTGAATTTAGTACAAGTTTCGAGGTCCTGCAATCCTCTTATCCTTTCTAAAGATCCCATTTCTCTGTCAATTCTGTTTCTAAAGTTTTTATGTTCGAGGTCAAAGTCACTAGCTTGAGTCAATTGACCTTGATACTGTAGCATGTATCCTTATCAATTCTTAAAATGTGGCGGTTGAGATCCTTCAGATAACTTGCTGAGGATTCTTACAGTTCAATATATACATATAAATGATTGTTGTAACGTATTTACAATTTATTGATCAATTATGTGCAAAATCTTGGCTCTTGACTTTCCTGGCGTGATAATGTTTGGCTCCCGGCTTAATTCAGCCCTGGGACAGGCTCTGGTAGCTTGACTCACTTTGGCTCCCGGCCCTCCCTTACAGCGCGGCTCAAATTGGTTCTGTTGAATTTCAGCTCTTATAGCTCGAGTTTTGAATATATCAATTAAGGCTTGTTCAGTCACGTCTGATTTTAATTGAAAGAAATAAACAATATATTAAATTACCTTTTCCTCGCTCTGCCGTCGATCTCCGGAGTCAAGTTGTTACAACGATAATGTATCCACCGCCTCGCTTCCTTATATACCCTTTGGCGAGACTAACCCCACATATCGATTATAGTCTAGAATCGAATTCTATATGATCGGAATACCTTTCTCCGGATCTTCGCAATAATCCACATTTTTGAAGATCTCATGTCTCTATCAGACATGGTTCTGAAGTAATATCAATTTCCTGTTCCAAATTCAAGGTCACTGGAGTCACTTGACCTTGATAGAAGTTTATAGGCCCTGTTATCTGAAGATCCCATGTCTCTATCAATTCTAATTCGAACGTTTTACCAGTTTTTATGTTCAACGTCAAATGTCAAGGTTGCTGAATTTACTTTACCTGAATATCCGAACATCCAACAGCAGATTCCATGTCTTTATCAGACCTCTTTCTGGTGTGATGGCAATTTCTTTTCAGAGGTCAAGGTCACTGGACCTTGCCAGTTGGTACTACCATGTTGGTCCTGTCATCCTCTCATCATATTGGAAATGCTATGTCTCTATTAATCCTAGTTTTAAAGTTAAATCGGCGTCCGCCCACGAGTCCGAAGGTTCACTAATCCGAAAGCCCATGAGTCCGAAATTTGATTAAAGAGGCTTAATGGTCAATAAACTACCCAACATATCCACTTTAAAATATGATTTTTGTGGCCATAAACTAATTTTGTGGAGAAAACAATATTCCCCCTATAATTTATAATAGAATAAACTATCATAAATTATTTTACACAGCGCATTTTTATGATGAGATAATCTTGACTAATGATCCGCTTTTGCTCTAAAATAAATAAAATTTAGCGGAAACACGCAAGTTTTTAATTGAAATGCGTTGCCCTCAGGGAATATGGTCAAAGGATTTACTATGCTGAATAAATCTTCACATCTCCCTCATTGTCGTGCAATAAATGTAATATTATCACCAAGGTACAGTGAATCATGCACTTCTTTCTGGGGCTAGTATTCACAGTAATATCGTTACTTCAGAATAATATAATAATGTGATATAATGAATGCGAGATGTTGGAACCCCCCCCCCCCCACCACCACTCTGCCAACCAAAAAGCTAACGTAAAGGAATATAATGTATAACGGTATTCTTTACCTGAAAAGGGTTATAGGTATGAAGAATGAAAGAGGGGATATATCCTGTTGCATGTAATAATATAAGCGCCTAGAATGGAATGGGGTTCTCCTACTTTTAGGCGGCCTTTTTCTCACAGGGGTTTGGTTGTTAAATTGTATCATTTGTTTCTGAACTAATTATATAAATATGATCAACAATAAATCTTGTAATAAAATCCACCGCTAAAATCCGCTTTCTTCGTCATTTTAAAAAAGGTGTATTATGTGTACCTTAAAGACAGTAAGGAAAAAGTGTTAAAACAGTTTGTGAATCAGAAATCCAAGATGTCGAGTATCGTCCCTTTACTTATTTCATGATTTGTTGTTGATCATAGTTATATAATTCATTGCTCAGAAACAGATAATACTAATTTAAAAGTTAAATATCTGACGACTGAACCCCTCTACTTTTTTTCTTTATTTTATTTGGGGGGGGGGGATGTTACATGTATGTTAGGACCGTAACCAGGAATTTCAGTAAGGTGGTGCACAAGACTAAAGGCAAAAAAAAGGGGTCTGAGAGTCGCTAGTCAGGCCCCAAGCTGGTCAAAGACTTGCCCTAGTAGGTATCCAGGGAGCGAAATCCCCGGAAGCTCAGAGGTTTTAGCACTTTATTTTAAAATGTAACTGGGGGAGGGGAAAACCTCAACGTCGCCAATATTTCTCGTCACGAGCCACTCTTTGAATGTCTGTCCACTACTAGAAAGCTCGATCGTGATAATTACTGACCGGGAACCAGTTTACCACAGAAAAGTAGCCGCGAATAAAAGTTTGTTTAATACACGAATATACTTGTTTTACATGTAGCTGGATAAACAGCTAATTGATAATTATTCTGTTTGTTAATTATATCCTTCAATTTGCGTTATAATTATTAATGTATATATTGTGGATAAATATTATTTAGAGAACAACCTCCCATTATATTACTGAGTACATACTTATAAAGATATGATGGATTTAGAGTAGTCCCAAACGCCATGTATTTATCACAGATCATCAGATACAAGGTCACAATCATCTGCTTATCATCATTAACGTCACAACACAGTCCTATAAAATAAACACAGATAAAGTGTTATCATGAGACTGTCAAGATTATCTGTGATATGTTTAAATGTTACGGGAAGAAGAATTTCTCAAGTTTACTGCTCAACCAGGAATTGAACCCGAGACTCTGTTTTACTAGTCAGGTGCTATCTAGACCGGGCCGGGAATCAACCCCTAGCTTCCTAGCTGTTTTATACTAATGATGTGTTCTAACTACTCGGTTGCTATCCATGGTACAAATTGACAGAAGCACTACACCACTTACTAGTATGAGCAGGCAGTTCTTTACCACAGTGGTAATTTTCATGATCCCAGGGGTAAAGGTTGTGGTTCCAGAGTAAACATAAAATGTATAGTGATGAAGAGCAGGGGCACTTCCGAATGTCCTGATCCACGTGGTAGAGGTTCTGACCAATGGGCGGACAAAACTGGTCATGTTGTGTTAAAAACTACAATTTTCTTCAATGCAATTGAATTGAATCTAAATCAATATCTAAAATGCACAGGCAGTCTTTTACCACAGTATAACGATTGTGGTTCCAGGTCGGGGCTAAAATCATTATAGTGATAATTGTCTTAAACATTTGAAAGACTTCCATAGGTCTGCTGAAACGGTATTAGAACAAAATGGATATTTAGGAAAAGCATAAATAGATGTATGAAAACGGTTAATTTTGCAACCCTAGGATAGGTCCAAATTAATCTTTAAATTCTTTCATCAGTAAAGGCACTTTCATTGGCATTTAAGTTGAAGGCCCCATCTTTTTCTAGAACATTAATTAATTTCATAAATCCCATAAACAGAACAATGAAAAGGGCACACGCAGTCCCCTAGACACACAATCAGGTGCGTAAGAGGAGTGAGCATCGCCTGTAGACCGTTCACAACCACTGTTAGCCCTACATATCGATCAGGTATTAAAGAGTGTAATCTGTAGTCAAATTTTGATTTTGGAGGCAAAAACATACATGTATGCCCCCCCCCCCCCGTGCTGTCAGGTGAATAGTTTAAAAGTAGTAGCGCTAAAAAGGAGTTTTGGCAAAATTCTAAGTTCAAAAGGCATAACTCCCACAAAATTCGGGGATCACCTGGCAATATGCGCAAATGCATAGGATGTCCTTGCTACATACATGTACCGGTATCAAGTTTAGTAAATATCGGATCAGTTGTGCTGATAAAGTTGTTTATGTGGTCGAAGAAAAGGTATGAGCTACTTTATGTGGTCGAAGAAAAGGTATGTGCTACTTCCAACTTAAAAAAACATCGGTAGAATTAAAAACTTCATAACCGATGATGCGTGTCGAACAATCATCAGGTCACTTGTAATATCTCGCCTTGACTACGGCAAAGCTGCAAAAGATGTATTCTCAACAGAACACAGCGTCTAGCTCGATGCTAGTGACATTCGCTCTTTCACCCCCATTTTAATCTCTCTACATCGGCTACCTGCTACTTTCCGAATTCAGAACAAAATCCTTAGTAAACTTTCAACAAGTCTTGCGTGGCCTAATCTCCGATGTACATCGCAGGACTTGGCTCATCGATCTATACCATCCAACAGGTACGACTCGATCAGAAGAACTCGGGTTTTGTTAAAGTATTACCAAGTTGTGCGGACAAAACGAACTAATCGGTGAAGGCGCTTTGATGCCTCATCAGCAAGTCTCTCCAAAACACCTCGGTTAGACACATCAATCAGTGTTTTTAAAAAGAATTTAAAGACCTACCTTTTAAAGTGTTTTAACCTCATGCAACACTCTTCTGAAATTGACTCTTATATAATAATTAAGACTAACAAAAAAAAACAAAAAAAAAACCAAAAAAACAAACAACAACAACAAAAAACCAAAAAAAAACAAAAACAAAAAAAAAACAACAGCGTTTTATATTCATATCATACATATCTCCTAAGAAGACAAAATTTTAGGTTTTATGTAGTTAGCTGTCATTGTCACTGATTGTTGTGTTTTACATATATTCTTAAATAAGTTCGGACTTTTATGTATAGCGCCTTACGGTATTTTTAAAATTATATTGGGCGCTATATAAACGTGTATAATAATAATAAAAATAATATGAGGTAAGCATTGATAGTTGCAAAGTATGACATATACAGTCAGTTATCAATCAGGAATCACTCAAAACGATCCAAATTCAAATAAATCTACACTTAACTCTAAATCAATGGGTAGTAGAGTCTCCAATTCCGGATCACTCGCTAAAAATTCGTGACACAGAGAAAATGTCAAAACTTGCTATCCAGAGATGGCATTCAACAGTCACGGTTTCCATTCAACTGTTTGGACGTTAATCACATATGAAAGAAATACCTTATTTAAAAAACTTTATTTCTCTTAACCCTTTCTCTTACCGTATCGGTCAATATGACCGATAGCGCGTAAAATCAGGACTACGCAAAAGGAGTACCTATAAATCTTTGAAACTACGGGTGTAATATATATGATTTATACATCATTTTTTTATGTTTACTTTTTAGACTATCTTTTCTGCATATATTCAGAAATCAGATACCAAACGTGTATTGTGCAAAACACCGACTCAGCAATCAGCCAAAAAATTTGCAAGAAATATGGGAAACGCATGACTCCATAGAAGAGACAAAGAGTTCGCAGAGCTTTTTATGATGAAAATGAATTAACGTATTCTTTCTTGCAAAGAAGGGTGTCAGGTAAAATTTCACAGTTTAGTATAAATGGACCACCTACTGTATTTTCTGAGGCAGAAGAAATTGCCATGACCAATTGGTTGTCGGAAATGTCACAGAGAGGCATGGGTCTGAAAATGTGTGAATTTCTGGACTTTGTTCAGTCAATTGTTAAGAAGGAAAAGAGACAGGCACCATTCAAAAATGGTAGACCTGGTAAGAAGTGGTATTATTTATTTTTGAAAAGAAATTCAAACATTATCAGCTTAAGAGTGGAAACTTCCTTGGAGTTGAAGAAATCCCAACTAACAAAGGAGAAACTAGATCCATGGTATACATGATTTAGGGAATTCCTTCAAAATAAAGACCTTCTGAATCAGCTTGGAAGAATCTACAATGCAGATGAGACTGGATTTAACATGGGAGGCAACAAGTCAAAAGTAATTGGTCCTACTAGGAGATATTTAAATGTTCCTCAAATTTCTTGTGGAAAGCAGCGCCTCACCGTTATGCGGCAGGTTAGATGATCCCACCATACTTTGTATATACCGAACTCAAACCAAAAGGATATAATCCTCTAAATGGGTCTCTTGAAGGATCCTAGATCTAGCATACACACCGAAAGGTTGGATGGACAAGGCTACATTTGCACAATTCATGGACCACTTCGACAAATATGCTGGCCATGTTGTTCTCCTATTTGATAGTGTTAGCAGCCATGTTGATCATGAGGTGTTCATGAAGGCTAAATCTCAGGGTTTAGAACTATACAGAATTGTTCCCAATGCAACTCATCTCATGCAGTCTTTAGACAAAGGTGTTTCTGGCCCACTTAAAACTCTAGAGCACATGGCAGCAAGAAAATACACATGTGAAAACCCAGGGAAATGTATTGGAAAAGATAATTTTGCAGAGAAATTGAAGGAGTCTTTTTGCAGTTTTATAAACCCTTAACAGTCATAAATGCTTTCAAATAATCAGGCATATATCCTGTAGACAGCACTGTTGTCACCAAAGACATGTTGAAACCATCATTGCCCTACTTAGAGGATCTATCAAACCCTGAAATGGAGAAAGATAATGAAACCAAACCTCAGGAGAAACTCGGCACAGAAAAACAAGAAATGGCCAAAGGTGCACTTGAAGTATTTGAAAGTAGTCTACGCACTCCTACTCGCCAACGCTATTCTCAAAGAATACAAGAAGAATATGATGTTAAAGGAGTGTCTCCCTGTTTTGATGTTTACAAGAAACTTCATGGTAAAACATACCCGTTGTCACATACAGATACAGGAGGCACCAGAGCTGCATCAGAATTACATATCCAGCTGGCACAAGTAGCTGCTCAACATACCACCAATATGAAATGATTGGAATCTGAAGATGTCGCATCCCGAGACTTATGCATGCCTCCACAAACTGAGAAGACAGTTGGTGCTGAAGTTTCGCCAATATTAGAGCAAAGTTTGGTATTTCCAAAGGCAACAGGAAGCTCAAAACCAAAGCGCAAAATACCCATTGGCTCTCTGTTACCTGTGACCTATCCTCTGCGTGCCTAAGGGCACATAAGGCCTCCACAGACTGCTTCCATTTTGCTCTATCGGCTGCAGCAGCCTTTGCTTCCCCCGCTTTCCCCATCCTCCGATGTTACGCTCTTTCTTTACTGTTTGCCTCCAGGTGGTTTTTGGTCGCCCTTTCTTTCTTCTTCCTTCTGGTGCCCACGTCATTGCCACATTACAGTCATTGGTTGGATCTTGTCTCAAGGTATGCCCACCAATGAACTTTCATCTTCTTCTCCTGACTTCTTCACTCAGTGGCCTCATTTCTACCCTTTGGAGCATCTCTTCTGTAGTAGTGTGTACTTACCATCTTATTCTTAGGATGCGTCTTAAGCATTTGTTCTGGAAGATGTGGATCATCTTATCATCTCCTCTATTTATCTTCCTGGTCTCGCATCCATATATTAGTAGCGGTACCACTAGTGTCTTGTATAGTCTGATTTTGGTGTGTCGTCTGATGTTGTTGGTGCTCTGTATCTGTTTCAGTCTGGCAAAAGATGCTCTTGCCTTTGTTACTCTTCCTTTTATGTCTTGTATACCTCCCCCTTCCTTTGATATAATTGCACCAAGGTATACAAACTTTTCAACATCTTCCAGTTCTTCATCATCAATTGTGATTTTTTCTGCTTGGTTTTCATTTATTCTTATGATCTTTGTTTTGCTTTTGTTGATCTTTAGTCTTACTCTTCTTGCTTCTTTTCGCGTCGGTGGCCTTGTGGTTAGTTCGTCTGACTCTCGAAACGAGAGGTTCTTGGTTTTCGAATTCCTGACCGTCTGGCAGGGTCGAGTTGTGTCTTTGGGAAAGGCACTTTACATGAATTTCCCTCACTCCACCCAAGATGTAAACGGGGTACCTGAGCTACTAACAGTGAAAAGATTCTGTCAGAATGTTAGTGTTCTAGCGCCTTAACGGCAGCACTGAGAAGGTTCTGGATTGTTAAGGTCTGCTGGAGTAATAATGTATTATAAAGCGCTTTGGGTACTTAGGTAGATAAAGCGCTATATAAATCCAATCATTATCATGATATTATTATTTTTCGCTGAGCTTGTTGGTTTTGCTTTGCATCTGTTGTCTTGTAGCTGACATCAACGCAATGTCATCAGCGAAGTCTAGGTCAGCCAGCTTGGTAGTAAATTTCCACCTGATGCCATTCTCTTCATCTCTTATTGCTTTTCTCGTCGTACAATCCATAGCAATTAGGAAGAGGAAGCCTGACATGTTACATACCTGTTTCACTCCGGTCTTGATTCCAAACCAACTTCTTGTCTCTTCCTGGTCTACTACAGCGCACTTGAATCCATCATAGAATATCTTCACTATGTTTATTAATTTTCTGGGCACTCCATAAGCTGCTAAGATTGTCCATAAGCTGTGTACAATGTACACGTGTATGCACCAACAGAGCAAGCAGAACAGTCTAACAAGAGTTGTCAGAAAGTAAAGTGAAGTAAAAGGTCAAGGTCTATTAGGTCAAATGCGTGGTTTTATCAAAACAAAGGTCTGATGATGAGGCATCTATATGTGAAATATTAAAGCTCTAATCCCCTTAGTTCTCAAATGATATAGCCAAGTAAGCCGTGTTTGAAATGTAGGTCAAAGTCCAAGGTCACTAGGTCACAAAAGTCTTAGTGCCAAAATAAATATCTCATTTTGATGCATCTATACATGAAATATTAAAGCCCTATTCCCTTTGGTTCAAAAGATATAGCCCAGGTTAAAGTTTTTGAAAAGTAGGTCAAAGTCCAAGGTCACTAGGTCAAAAGTCTTGGTATCAAAACAACGGTCTCATCATGAGGAATCTATACATCAAATATCAAAGCCCTATTCCCTTTAGTTCAAAAGATATAGCCCAGGTTAAAGTTTTTGAAAAGTAGGTCAAAGTCAAAAGGTCAAGGTCACTAGGTCAAAAGTCTTAATACCAAAACAGAGGTCTAATCATGAGGCATCTATACATCAAAGCCCTATTCCCTTCAGTTCAAAAGATATAGCCCAGGTTAAAACGTTTGAAAAGTAGGTCAAAGTCCAAGGTCAAGGTCACTAGGTCAAAAGTCTTGGTACTAATACAAAGGTCTCATCATAAGGCATCTATGCATCAAATATCAAAGCCCTATTCCCTTAAGTTCAAAAGATATAGCCCAGGTTAAAGTTTTTGAAAAGTAGGTCAAAGTCCAAGGTCAAAGTCCAAGGTTACTAGACGTCTCCATATGAGAGAAATATTCTCGAGTGGGACGTAAAACAGTAAATAATCAATCAATCAATCCAAGGTCACTAGGTCAAAAAGTTTTGGTACCAAAACAAAAGTCTCATCATGAGGCATCTATATGTGAAATATCAAAGCTCTGTCCCTATTGGTTCAAAAGATGTAGCCCATGTTAAAGTTTTTTCTTTAAAGTGTGACGCAGACGCTGACACCGACACCGGGGTCATGACAATAGCTCTCCGGACATTCGTCCCGGCGAGCTAAAAACGAATTCTACAACAGGCTGCAAGCTGTCATTGACGAAATACCGAAACATGACATGCTGGTCATAACAGGAGACATGAATGCAAAGATAGGAGAGGACAACAAAAACTATGAAATAGTGATGGGAGTATATGGGCTGGGTACAAGAAACGACAACGGAGAAAGACTATATACACACAAGAAGATACACAAAGAAACGACGTGGAAGTCACCAGATGGATCAACAATGAACCAGATTGATCACACATTGATCAACAGCAAATTTAGAAGCTCCATTAAAGACACCAGAGTGCTCAGATCAACATTGGGAGTGACCACTATCTTGTTCGCACCACCATCACACTCAAATTGAAAGGCATGAAGAAAAAGAGAAACCAACAACCAAGGTACGATACAGACAAGCTTATGATACCAGACTACAGGAACAGATACATAATAGCGGTTCGAAACAGATACCACGCTCTGGAAGAAGAAGAGCAAAGTAAACAGGAAGGACGTGAAGAGATAAGAATCAATGTAATGGAAAAATCATATACAGAATCAGCCGAAGAGATTCTTGGGAGACGCAAGGAAGGAAAAACAAGAGGCCCACAGGCCTTAACGGTCACCTGAGTATCATAGCCCCACAGGGAGTCTCATATTTGCATTTCTTAAGTCTCAATACAGAGTAGTTTGTTCACATGTTAATATCTTTCAATATATGCATATGATTCCTATTCATATACACAAGATTATCATTTCAATCTCACAAGATTGTCAAGAATTTTAAATGAAAACCATATTGCTACTTAAATGTCCAGCGAGCTTGACCTTTGACCTTTTGACCCAAAATTCAATAGATAACATTTTTGACCCATGGTTTGAGTTCATGTGTATGATATGGTGATTCTAGGTAGAAAGGATAATGCTGAAGAACCTGGAAATTATATTGCTACTTTGATGTCCAGTGCACTTGACCTTTGGACCCAAAATTCGATAAAAGAACAATTTTCGTCTCATGAGTATATATGTATGATATAGTGACTCTAAGTAGAAAGGAAAATGCTCTGGAACCCGGAACCTGTCCCATATATGAT
>CAJDSM010013201.1:22285-67312 GCA_903981925.1 Ostrea lurida | reverse complement strand
TGTCACCGTCTAGGGTCGACGTTGTGTCCTTTGGAGAAAGGATTACATGAATTTCCTCATCCCACCAAGTGGTAAACGGTGAGACTCTGGCTTACTAGACAGTGAAAGAATCTTCGTCAGCATGTAGTGTTCTAGGCCCTAACGGCAAGCACTAGTAAGTTCTGGTACTTGTTAAAGGTTGCATGGTGAATAATAATGTATTAGAAAGTGCTTAGGTACTATGATGGGTAGGGGCGTTGGGTAGGCTAGATATGCCCTATAGAATGCGGTCTAGGTGCGTGATTGATATTTATTTTTTCGCTAGCTGTTGGTTGCTTTGCATCTGTTGTCTTGTGCTGACATCAACGCAATGTACATCAGGCGAAGTCTAGGTCGCCAGCTTGGTAGTAAATTCACCTGATGCCAATTTTCATCGTCTATGCTTTTCTCGTCCGTACCAGTCTACATAGCATTAGGAAGAAGGAATGACCTGACATGTTACATATACCTGTTCACTCCGGCTTTGATTCCAACCAACTTCTTGTCTCTTCCTGGTCTACTACAGCGCACTTGAATCCTATCATAATATCTTCACTATCGGTTTTAATTTTCTGCACTCCATAAGCTTGCTAAGATTTCCATAAGCGGTACAATTACCGTGTATGCACCCAACAGGCAAACAGGAAAGCTACACGTGTACAAGAAGTTCAATAGAAGACGTAAAGGTCAAGTCAAATTAGGTCAAATGTCTGGATCAAAACAAAGAGCTTGATTGAGAGGCATCTATATGTGAAATATAAAGCTCTAATCGACCCTAGTTCAAATTATACCCAAGTAAGGCGATAGATGTTTGAAATGATTAGGTCAAAGCTCCAAGGTCACTAGGTCAAAAAAGTCTTAGTGCCAAAATAATATCTATTTTGATGCATCTATAATAAATTTAAACCTATTCTCCTTGGGTTCAAAATGATATGCCGCAGGTTAAAGTTTTTTGAAAAAGTAGTCAAGTCCAGTCACTAGGTCAAAGTCTTTGGTAATCAACAACAACAACGGTCTCATCATGGGAATCTCACTATCATCAAATATCAAGCCCATTTCCCTATTAGTTCAAAAGATATAGCCAGCAGTTAAAGTTTTTAAAGGGGTTCAAAGTCAAATAGGTCATTAAGCAACTAGGTCAAAATCCTTAATTACCAAAAACAGAGGTTCTAATATGAGCCATCATATACATCAAAGCCCTATTCCCTTCAAGTTCAAAAAGATTTATAGCCCAGGTAAAACGTTTGAAAAGTAAGGTCAAAGCCAAGAGTTCAAGGTGCACTAGTGGGTCAAAAGTTCTTGTACTAATACAAAGGTCTCACATAAGGCATCTAGCATCAAATATCAAAGCCCTATTCCCTTAACGTTCAAAAATATAGCCCAGTTAAAGTTTTGAAAGTTAGTCAAATCAAGGGTCAAAGTCCAACGGTTACTAGACGTCTCCATAGAGAGAAAAATATTTCTCAGTGGGACGTATAAAACAGTAAATAATTCAATCAATCAATTCGCAGGTACACTAGGTCAAAAAGTTTTTGGACAAACAAAGGTACTTCATTATGAGGCATCTTATGTGAAATATCAAGCTCTGTCCTATTGGTTCAAAAAGTGTAGCCCATGTTAAGTTTTTTCTAAATGTGGACGCAGACGTGACACCGACACCGGGGTCATGACAAAGCTCTCCGGACACTTCTCCGGCGAAGCTAAAAAACGAATTCTACAACAGGCTGCAAGCTGCTTGACGAAATACCGAAATAATGCTGGTCATAACAGGAGACATGAATGCAAAGATAGGGAGAGGACAACAAAAAATATGAAATAGTGATGGGAGTATATGGCTGGGTACAAGAAACGACAACGGAGAAAGACTATATACACACAAGAAGATACACAAAGAAACGACGTGGAAGTCACCAGATGGATCAACAATGAACCAGATTGATCACACATGATCAACAGCAAATTTAGAAGCTCCATTAAAGACACCAGAGTGCTCAGATCAACATTGGGAGTGACCACTATCTTGTTCGCACCACCATCACACTCAAATTGAAAGGCATGAAGAAAAAGAGAAACCAACAACCAAGGTACGATACAGACAAGCTTATGATACCAGACTACAGGAACAGATACATAATAGCGGTTTCGAAACAGATACCACGCTCTGGAAGAAGAAGAGCAAAGTAAACAGGAAGGACGTGAAGAGATAAGAATCAATGTAATGGAAAAATCATATACAGAATCAGCCGAAGAGATTCTTTGGGAGACGCAAGGAAGAATAAACAAGGAGGCCCACAGGCCTTAACGGTCACCTGAGTATCATAGCCCCACAGGGAGTCTCATATTTGCATTTCTTAAGTCTCAATACAGAGTAGTTGTTCACATGTTAATATCTTTCAATATATGCATATGATTCCTATTCATATACACAAGATTATCATTTCAATCTCACAAGATTGTCAAGAATTTTAAAATGAAAACCATATTGCTACTTAAATGTCCAGCGAGCTTGACCTTTGACCTTTTGACCCAAAATTCAATAGATAACATTTTTGACCCATGGTTGAGTTCATGTGTATGATATGGTGATTCTAGGTAGAAAGGATAATGCTGAAGAACCTGGAAATTATATTGCTACTTTGATGTCCAGTGCACTTGACCTTTGGACCCAAAATTCGATAAAAGAACATTTTCGTCTCATGAGTATATATGTATGATATAGTGACTCTAAGTAGAAAGGAAAATGCTCTGGAACCCGGAACCTGTTCCATATATGATTAGTGACTCTAGTCAAAATGGATAATTCTCTTGAGCCCAGACAAAAATATCGCTACTTCGATTGTCCAGTGTGCTTGACCTTTTGCCCTTTTGACCCAAATGCAATAGGGACCATATGCATGACATTGTGACTCTTGGTAGAAAGGGCTAACACTAAAAGTCTGGGAACCATTCCGCCTACAGACGGATGGACAGACAACTTGATTCCAGTAACCCCCCCCCCCCAACTTGTTGCAGGTGGGTATAATTATGACAAAAGGCTCCCTTCTATTCCAAATATTCATTTACTTTTCACATTAATATCAATAGCATTGAAAATATGCTTTTCAAATCACTATGTACCAAGTTTGCCCCCCCCCCCCTGCCCTGGGGTCAGAACCCCTACCCCAGGGTTTACCCCATTTCCAATTTTGGTAAAGGCCTTCTTGCTTTACCTTACTATGCATTTGGTTTCTCTCAGACATGTGCGGTTGTAAAGAAGAATATTTTTGAAAATTGGTCACTTTTGCCCCACCCCCAAGGCCCCAGGGGTGCAAGAGACCTGAAATTTACAATTTATGTACCCCTTGTCCCAAAGATGCTTTACACCAAATTTGAAAAGAATTGGACTGGTGGTTATCAAGAATAAGTTAAAAATGTTCAATTGTTAACGGACGACGCACGACGACGGACGAAGACCATTTGCAATAGGTCACCTGAGTTTACTCACGTGACCTAAAAACCGTGGATCAGCCACGAATCCTGGAAACTAATTGAAGAAAGAGCAGATATCAACAAAAGGATACTAGGGACAATACCAATAAGATTAATAATACAACTGAAAGAACAATACAGAGAGAAAGATAAAGGAGTTAAAAGACAGATCAGAACAGATAAACGGCAGTGGGTTGCCAACATCGTAACAGACGCAGAAAAAGCAGCAGCAAGCCAACATATGAAGACACTGTACATGTACCAACTAACAAAAATTCTAAGTAACGAAAAACCAAGACATAGTGCATCTGTGATAGCCAAGTAGGGGAAAAAAGAACGAGACCATGAATAGGTGGTCAGAACACTTTGCAGAAGTTCTAAACCGGCCTGAACCAAATAATCCGCTGAGCGAGGTCGACACAAACGCAGAGAGAAGACATCAAATGTGATGAACCGAGCAGGGTCGAAATCAAAGGGCGTAAAGAATAACAAAGCACTAGGTATTGATGGAATACAAGCAGAACTTTTAAAAGCAGACATACGGTTTACAGCGGGGAAGATTAGAGAACTCTTTGGTATGATAAGGGAAGATGAGCAAGCTCCACAAAACTGGAAGGAAGGACTGATAGTAAAACTACCCAAGAAAGGCAACCTGAGAGAATGTAAGAATTGTAGGGGTATTACCCTTCTGCCAGCAGTGAGCAAAGTGCTGGGTCGCATAGTTGTGGACAGGATCAGGAAAGGGATTGACAAAAGACTCAGGAAAGAACAAGCAGGCTACCGTAAGGGAAGAGGAACCACTGAACAAATATTTAGCCTCAGAAACATTATCGAACAAGTTAATGAGTGTCAGGCAACACTTTACCTCAACTTTATTGATTTTGAAAAAGCGTTTGTCTCAATTCATAGAGACAGCGTATGGACATTGACTCTCTGCCAGATAATGTAACATAATCAGAAGCATCAGGCAATTCTCCCTAAGAGAATTAGAGAAAATAAAAGCTTTTTCTGACAGGGAAAAAGAGCAAAACAGAAGTATCTGAAGAAAAAGTTATCTAGTCAGGAAAAGAAAAAAGTACATGTGCCTAGAGGAAATAAGAAAAATCCTTTGAAAGGGAAATCTAAAGCAACAGAAAAACCAAAACGTGATAGCAGTGAGGAAGATGTAGATTTTGATCAAGAAACGACAATTGAATTATCACGATACCAGGCTTGTCACAACACAGAACAGGATTATAATGAAGCTATTGGTATTGAACGATTGTGGATTCAGTGCGACTCCTGTGATAGTTGGTTGCATGCTGACTGTTTAGCTGCAAAGATTGACTTTGAAACTACTTTTGTTTGCCTAAGATGTTCAAAGTGAATCAGTGATAGGCATGCTTATATATATTGCAATAAGGTCAAACAAATTACTAGCTCCTGGACTTGATAACTAATTATTGAATAAGATGCTAACCTTTTTTCTGTGAATTTTAAGTTATTTTGATATCTGTTTTGATATTTTTCCACCCTTTTTTTCAGGTCATTATTTTGATATCTGTTTTGATATTCTCCACTCTTTTTTCAAGCCACTGAGAAATTTCCACAGAGAAGTGTTCAGGATCCAGCTGCGGAAACGAAGAGTTCAGGCAGAATAGTGATAGACAAATGTGTGATAAAAGGATATCATGCTTTCAAGATACGCCCCCCCCCCCGTATGTTACGCCTATGCCCCTATTACCTAATGACAGAGAATATTCAAATACAAAGGATGCAAATGCGTGTTTAGTGTGAGTTCCACCATTAAGTAGTTTTCCATTGATATCCATGACCTGGTAACGGATGAGAAACGTCAATTGATGTTAAGTTATGTTGCAGGATTACCCATAGGACATGCCCCGAAATGCTTGTCCAAGTTCTGTACCATACAAAAAGGCGAAGTTTAACATTTGTGTCAAACGTAATCATAATCCAAAAAACATATACAAAATCGAGTGTAGGGCAACACGGACCTCCGACAAAAGCGAAGGTAGGATCAGGTGCCATGGAGGAGTAAGCATCCTCTGCTGACCGGTCACACCCACCGTGAGCCCTTAGTCGAAATAAAGTAAAACGGATTACCCGTAGTCAAATTTAGTAGGAAAATGACAGTCTAACAAAAGGGTATGAAACAAATCAGTCAACATATGACTTAGTGATAATTTGTAATCGCAAACAAGGTCATTATAGCGACCGTAGAATTTGCGAAATGATGACTTTTAACGAGATTCGTTATAACCCTGCAGCATCAACTTTTTTGTTAGTAGTTGGCCTCGCTTTAAAAAGTCCGCACACGCATAGCATGCTCTTGCGTATCGAATCAACTGGGAGATATACACACCATAAGCAGGTGATAGTGGTATATTACTACATAGAAAGGAAAGTTGACGATTGCAAAGTCAAAGTCATCACGCTTATCATATAATGTAGTTGTCAGTCTGCCATTAGAGTCAATGTTCAGTAAAATATCCAAATATGAAGCAGATATGTCAGATTCTGTGGTTGCCTTTATATCGAGTTCTTCGGGATATATCAAATGGACATAATTGTGAAAATTATGATTGTTAATTGATAACACATCATCTATATACCTATATGTAAGGTTGAAGGACACGGCAAGTTTTTTGTTTTTATCCCGTAACAGTTTCTGTACAAATTCTGCTTCATATGAATATAAAAATAAGTCTGCCAATAAGGGGGCAGAATTAGTGCCCATAGGAATACTACGGATTGTTGGAAGACCTGGTCTCCAAAGACTACATAAATATTATCTATAAGAAACCCAAGCATGCTCTTAATATCTACTTCAGAGTACTTGTGTGGGCAATCAGAGTGTTTTCTAACAAAATATGTGTCTTGTTTGCCAACGACTAGAAATTCGTATTTTCGGGTGCCGTTTTTGTTTAAAAAGCAATTTATCTATAATCTGAAAAAGCCTAGATTTTAATTTATCGTGAGGAGGAATCGTTGTGTAAAGTGTGGAGAAATCATACGTTTTGATGCAGTCAATTTTTGAAAAATTCTTGTGATTTTAGGTTATCCAAAAGCTCTTTAGAGTTTTTAAGAATCCACATCTGATTGACACCACTTCTGGAATATGTAGTGGAACAGAATCTCTGAAGAGATTCTTTGATAGCTGTAGTTAGTTTAGTCAAAAGTAAAGAAAGATGAAGGGGGAGAGATAACAGCTGAACCCACTGGGTCACCAGTGTCAAGCTTCCCACCTTGACCTGCACCCAGTGAGGAGGGGGTGGGGGTGGGATAGCGATTTCATGCAAATTTAACACATATGAAATATTTCAAATCTTGTTTTGAAGACTTTAAAAAATGTTGAAATGTCCAGAGGGAAGAGACCTAAAATTGTATTGTCAGTAAATTTTTTTTCAGTTGGACATGTAGTAGCAGGTAGTGTAGTTTACTGTACAAGATCAGAAAATATATTTTGAAAAGCATGATAACGGTTGGATATCTTATGTATTTTCGAATGACATCTTTCACAAAACTTAATTCAAGCGGTCTTGCATATTATCAATGAAACAACCATGCGTGACCCAGAATTGGCAACCGAACTGCACCACAAAAATTAGAGGATCAGAATTTCCTGGTAATATGCACAACTACATATTACCTCCTTGCTACAAGTCAAGTATTGTAAAAAAAAAAAAAAAAAAAAAAAAAAAAAAAATCGGATTAGTAGTTTCAGAGATTTGCGCTGACAAACTTTGTGACGGACACACAGACAAACCAAAAACAATGCCTCCCCACCAAAGTGGGCGAAGAAATAATTAACGCCCCAACAATTGGTATGAAACACGTCAAATAGCATTCGATCCAGTGATAGATTGTAAATGCAAAAAAGCAGATCATATGACGGCCATAAAATTAACGAAATGTTGATTATAAACGTTAACATCAATTTACGCCACTAGAATCAAGCACACTTTGATTATATAGGCAACACTTTACTTGGCATTATCAACAGTTAACATATGCACACAAACAAAGATGACCGGGCCGAGAATAAGGAGGCCAAGCTCAATACAAATTAACTAGCCTAATTGGCAGAATGGTTTTTTCCCCGTTTTTTTCTTCAAAAGGGAAACATACATAGGATGGAGGGCTATCATCAGGCAGATTACCTTCAAGCCACGAGGGGATTATTCTGCAAAATACATTAACGTTTATTACAAAATTCTTCAAAATCATGCTTCAGTTTTAAACATATTTCATATTCCAGTCTAGGATTGACGAATATGAATTACCGTACATATACTGGATTCCAAAACTTCATAAAAACCCTTACAAAGATCTATTGCTTGATCTAGTAAGTGTTCCACCAAGTACCATGTCTTTACTCCTCACGAAAATATTGACAACTGTCAAGGAGCAACTTCATACGTATTGTGAAACTACATATGCCAGAAGTGGTGTAAATCAAATGTGGATTCTAAAAAACTCTAAAGAACTTCTAGTGTATTTGAAATCCCAGAACCTTTCACATATCAACAACTTCAAAACATATGACTTTTCAACACTTTACACGACCATTCCGCACTATAAATTACAGACTAGATTTTGTAACATTATAGACAGTTGCTTCTTTAACAAAAAGGGGAAAAGGAAATATTCTTATCTAGTGATCACCCATTCAAAAATTAGTTTTTAAACTCCACTCTGATTCTACACACAAGTACTCTGAAGTTGATATTAAAGCAATATTGAAGTTCCTCATTGACGATATCTATGAGGTTTTTGGCAATCAGGTCTTCCAACAGTCTGTTGGAATTCCAATGGGCACGAATTGTGCTCCTTTATTAGCTGACTTTATATTCTGATGAGACAGAATTCATTCAAAAGCTTCTACATGAAAAGAATCTCTAGCGGTAGCCTTTAATTCGAAATTGCGATTTATTGACGACGTTTTATCTATCAATAATAATGATTTTCATTCATATGTCGATTCAATATATCCCAACAAACTAGAAATAAAGGACACCACAGTCTTCCATGTCTACTTCGTACTTGAGTATTTTATTGAACATTGGCATTAACGGCACACGAAACTACTCAACTTTATGACAAAACGGGACGATTTCAGCTTCTCCATCGTCAACTTCCAATATTTATGTAGCAATATTCCATCATCACTGCATATGTGTGTATGTCTATCAACTTATTCGATACACAAGAGCTTGTTTTGCGTATGATCAGTTTTTGAATCGAGGCAGGCTACTTACAAACAAGTTTGTTGTAGGGGTTTCAACAGTCACGTTTAAAGGCAGCATTTCGTAAATTTTATGGCCGTTTAAACAATTTAGTTTACCAGTGTTGACCTACCATTGAGTCAAATGCTGTCTGATGTGTTTCATAGCCATTGTTCAGCCGTTTTCACACACTGATTTGGCTACGGATTGCTCCGTTTACTTGATAGACTATGGGCTCATGGCGGGTGACCGGTCAACAGGGGATGCTTACTCCTCCTAAGCACCTGATCTCACCTCTGGTGTGTCCAGGCCTCCAGGGGTCCGTGATTGCCCAACTCTTGTTTTCGTATTCTATTTGGGACTTACGAGATTGATCACTGTTCGTTATGTTTGCCTTACATGATAAAACAGCAAAATATCTCAATATAAAACAAAGTCCTTCAAACGTGTAGGAAGTTGTTTCTTGTGCACAGGTCTGTCTGCATTGCTCACGTGTTCAGCTGTTTGTGTGGTACTAGGATCATGTATTCCATTATCAGTGTCTGACTCAGGTATGGTGCTGGCCCCAAACTCAGCAAGGGTGGGGACATCACAATGCTGTTACCTCCTTTCTCTTCTATGGGGATGTGCAAAAGGGGTTCACTGATTTCGCCAGAAATGTCAGGCAAGTGTAATTGGTGACTTAATTAATGGTAACTGCTTGTCGTCTGAGTCATCATCGGATGCATCTGCAAGTGGTTGACTGTTTGCTAGCTTCTCAGAAAAACACCTGATACTTTGTAACATTCCGATTTCTTGACACGGTATGAAGTACTTCTAAGTTGGTTTCATCTGAATTTGCGGATGTTGCACCAAAACTGGTCCGTGGAAGTTACTAGATACCTATCTCTGGCCTGGGACTTGTTCCTGTCGCAGTGGAGGTACACTAAATATCCAACCTGAACATCTTGAATAGGAACTCGCCCAGCTAGTGGTGCTTTGGAGCGCTCATTATGGGGGTGGTTTTCAGTACGGCGAGTATATTGCTGTTCAATGAGTGTGCGATCATCAATAGGTATTCGAGAATTGTCAAATTGGTCCCAATGTGTGAGAATTTTTCTTGAGGAGAGGCCTCTCTTGTGTATGCGTGAATTAAGTGATGCAACTGCAAGAGCCAACTGGACTGGTGTAATGCGACCTGGCATAGGGTTTTGATGAAGAATCTCTTCTTCTAGCTCCTGAACAGCACGTTCGGCATCTGGGTTTTTGTTTATGTTCTTCACACGACCGATTTCAATAGTAATGCAATGCTTCTTGAGAAGTGAGTCATTGGTTACGGCGTGGAAATCATGTGCTGGATCAGTACGGATAACAACCAAGGGTCCATCTAATGGACGTAATGCCACACACACAATGTGATTAGTCCATCACGTAACGTTTCGGAACGTTCGTTATCAATAATGATAGCGGTGATGAAGGAAGTTAGGCACTCCCTCACAACAAGGATATACTGCCGTTCGCGTCTCATCACGTCAGTGGCAAACGTTGCGCCAACAGCTTGAGAGGGTCTGATGTGGATTGATCTATGACTGTGTGAGTGTTTTTCCTTAGCGCTGCACAGTGGTAACATCCGTTTGATATAATACTGATAGCCTTGTCCATGTTCAGGGCATAAAAATATCGGTTTACAACAGTTTGAAGCTGACGGCAATATGGTCTAAAACGACATGTAAGGAAGTATGAATGTCATGTAGAATATTCCGAGGAACAACAATACACTCACGAGAGGGTAAGAAGGGCAAGTCCCGTTTCACAACAAGTAGGCCGTCCTTGGCAATAGAGGTGATCTGTAAGTATCGTTTTACATCACAGATGTTGTCAAGTTTCGTTGAGGGCCTCGTGCCCTGACGCAGATGAGCGCAGACCCTTCGTAGATCTGGACACTCGTTCTGTATCTGCCATGCAGATCTGCTTGTGAATGGGAGTTTGGCTGTTCCGTGAATGATGTCTTCAGCAGAAGTGCAGCGTACGACACTGTCTTCAGTAAGGTATATAAATGTGCAAATCTGACAAACATGATCGGAACAGTCTGGAGCATTCCGGCTGGAAAAATCTGAAGGCAAGATTGCTGCACCTTTGACATGACGAATCGATAATTGGTAACGACTTATGACGGACAGAAAGGTGGAGACCTGAGGGTTCACTGAAAACTCTCCACGGCATAACTTCTCAAATGCCACAAAGGTCATCGATATACGTGACACATCGTCTCATAGTGATACACCCATGTGCCAAATATGGTATGCCTATCTCAAAGAACAAAGAAGTTAGGGCCCGAACACGAATCTACAAACACTCGGACAGACAGACGGACAGAGCACATGACACATCGTCTCATAGTGATACACCCATGTGCCACATATGGTATGCCTATCTCAAAGAACACAGAAGTTAGGGCCCGAACACGAATCTACAAACACTCGGACAGACAGACGAACAGAGCACAGGACACATCAACTCATGGCGATGCATCCATGTGCCAAATGCAGGATGTCTGTGGCTAAGTACAAAGAAGTTATGGTCCGGACACGAATCTGCACAGACAGACGGACGGACGGACAGACAGACAGAGTGATTCCTATACACTCCCCCAAACTTGTTTGCGGGGGTATAATTAATTAGCCTAACTGGCGTTCTTTGTAGCCCGGACCCATTTGAAATTCGATCACACAAAGAAAATGCTCTTGTATATCAAATCAGTTGAGAGACGCAAGCACTGTATACAGATGATAAAGTAATATTGCTACACAAAGATGGGAAGTTAACAGACTGGAACAGGCATACATGTACTGATAGACAGACGCACGGTACAACCCCCCAGCATAATTTGGGGGCGGGGTGTAATGACTTTCGTTATAACTACACATTTATCTACGGTCGCGGTGGCTCATGGTAAAGCTCTCGCCTCGTGATCGGGAGGTCGTGCGTTCGGCCCCCGTGTTCGGCACCCGGCCGCGTCAAACCTAAGACGTGAAAATAGGTAGTGATTGCTCCTTCGCCAAGGGCTCAGCATTTAGATTGATTGATTATTTATTGTTTTACGTCCCACCGAAAATATTTCACTCATATGGGGACGTCGCCAATCTCAGCATTTAGAAGTGATAATCATGGGTCTTTCGTATATGACCTTAAAAACGGAGGTCCCGTGTCGCAGCATGTGTGGCACGCTAAAGAACCCTCACTGCTAAAAGCCATGAGTGCGAAGCATAGGTCTAAATTTGCAGCCCTTCACCGGCAATGGTGACGTCTCAATATGAGTGAAATATTCTCGACGGGACGAAAAACAACAAATAATCAATCCTCTTTATAAAGAATGAAAAAATACTGAATGTGGTTTTACATGAAGGTCACACACATGTATCCACTCGTAAACACAATAATTAAAAAGTTGGCTTTCCCCCCGGAATTACCTAGAAAACCATTTGTTAGAAACTGTTGCCATCCACAGAACGGACCACGAATGACAACGCTATGTAACTAAAATATTAATGTATAGCTTCGCTATTCGCGCTACGGTATGTTACAAGTTGTTACATATCATCTCGTTGTTACATACCGTGTCTTATCATGGCACACTGTATGTTAAAATTATACGGTATCGATTTTGATGCACCAGATGCGCATTTCGACAAATTATGTCTTTTCAGTGATGTTCATCCCGAAATGTTAAAAATCCGAAACATGCAATTAAGAATTTGAAAAGCTGAAAAATGAAGTGACAAAGACTGGGACCAAATACGTAAAAGGATCAGAGTTATGTCTTAGGAGGAAAATCATTAATTTTGACTTTGTTTCGACTAAGGGCTCACGGCGAGTGTGACCGGTCAGCAGAGGATGCTTACTCCTCCATGGCACCTGATCCTGCCTTCGCTTTTGTCGGAGGTCCGTGTTGCCCTACACTCGATTTTGTATATATGTGTTTTGGGACTATGATTACGATTAACACATTGTTTACTTCGCCATTTTATATTTTGAAATAAATGTCTAATTTTACCACTGGAATCAAATATGTGGCGGAAAATAGTAAATTTCTGATGCTTAAGAATAAATGATTTTTAAGAAACACTCTGGACAATGACAAAATTAACACTCCTCTCCTTCAAAGTGAGAAAAAGGTAATCACTTCCTTGAATGTTAAATAATCTCGACCAAAAGGTTCATACACCCTCACTCCCGTGGGGATCCGGGTTAAAATTAGTCCTCAGCATCCCCTTGCGTCTCGTAAGAGGCGACTGAATGGGGCGGTCTTTCGGATGAGACCGTAAAAACCGAGGCCCTGTGTCACAGCAGGTGTGGCACGATAAAGATTCCTCCCTGCTTAAAGGCCGGAGTGCCGAGCATAGGCCTAAATTTTGCAGCCCTTAACTGGCAATAGTGACGTCTCCACATGTGCAAAATATTCTCGAGTGCGACGTGAAACAATAAACAATCAATCACATTCACCCTCTGTTAATATAATAATATATACAAAAACTTCGATTAAATCTGTTTATCAGAGCTAAATACAATGTATATAGTCTAGTTGAATTTGTCACGACAGCCGTCGCTTGTCTTGTCAGTCAAACAATGAAGACTCAAAATCGCAATATGCGAGGGGGGGGGGGTCAATAAGTAACCAGCCCAGCTTATTTCCGTTTGAGATCCACCTCCTCTTTTTCGATGTAATTGCCCTCTAGTGTGTTACGCTTAAATCAACGATGTTCAAGTGCCCAGGACAGGAAACGTCAGGTTCCTTTCCATAGAACCACTCATCAACTGCCGTCACGACTTCTTCGTCAGACCAAAAATGATGTCAACTGATATCTTTTTTCAAGTTTGGGAATAGAAAGAAGTCCCTAGGAGCTAGATATAAAGGCGAAGATAATGAACAGTGATCAATCTCATAAGTCCCAAATATAATACACGTTTTGGGCAAACATGGACCCCAGGACACACCAGAGGAGACTAGGAGGATTAAGCATCCCCTGTCGACCAGTGACACCTGCCGTGATCCCGTTGTCTACGCGTCTTGATCAAGTAAACAAAGCAATCCGTAGTGAGTAAATTGCCACGCGATTCCGAAAATTGACAGAGGTGTAAATGAAGCTTGCGTAACACGCCCTGTTACGCCCTCTGGTGATGAGAGAATGCGACATTCTCAGAACCCTTCATTGCAACAATTCGGAACCGGTAAGACTGCAATAACAATGCCCACTTCATCAAACGAGCATTTTACACTTTGATGTGAATGGGATAAACCAAAGGCTAATGATCAGTCTCTAAAAGAAATGGTCGACCGTACATAGAGGATATTGATACGTCAATACGTTACCCTCAATGTTAACAGTTTCAAAGGATGACATACTGAATTTCTTTACGTGGTGACTGAATGATTGACTTACCTAATTTGCATAGTTATGAAACTGTCCTGCGAGTTCATTCGTTTTTCCGAAACGCATTTTGAACCCAGGAAAAGTATTGTTGTGTGATCAATGTGCATGTACCTTTGGAATTTCTGGATTGTGTAGGTTATGACTTTCTCAGTGGTAGTGTAGGATACCTGCTGCTACTAGCTTCTGATTTGCATAAGCTACAAGTTCCTTGACCCATTACTATGCGTGGAGCAATATTGAATCAACACATGCTTTTGACGCTTCCATCTGCAAGATAAATGGATCATTCAAACCTGGTAATTTTGATACAGGGGTTACCATAATTGCATACTTCAACGGTATAAATGCGTTCTCCTGCTTCTACCCGATAGCCCGAATTATAAAGATCTGTCAGCGATGCTGCAATGGCTGTCAAATTGAGTACATATATATTTCTTTCCGTTTGCCATATAAGAGACCTAGGGACTAGGGACTTCTTTCTATTCCCAATTCATATCAAAATTAAGGATTATCTCCCTTAGGCATAGCTCTGATCCTTCGAAGTTTTTGGCCCCAATCTTTTGGCACTACATTGATCACTTTTACAGAGTTTTACTTTCATGTTTCGGATTTCCATCATTTCGGTTTGAGCATCACTGAAGAGACATAATTTGTCGAAATGCGCACCTGGTGCATAAAAATTGGTACCGTATATTATTTATATCTGGGTCTGTGTAGCGTTCGAACCCAACTCCTCTTGTTCTCTGGCGCTCTGCTTCAGCGGTGGATCATAATATTATAAACAAAATGGCGTCCGTGTGTTGGCTCATAAAATTTCAAGTTTTCCTCTTTAAATGCATATGTCCATAAATAGATAAATAGATTATAAATAGATCACACATATGGGCAAATTGACACCACGCATTATAATTATATGTGACGTAATATTCCTTGTACGTGACGCATTAAAATACGTCAGTTTGTATGTAAATAGAGGATGGGAAAGTCAAAAGATTTATCACCGAGCTTAAAACAAAGAGTTGTTATAAATATCTTTTAAAGCGGAATTAAGCAGTCCGATATTGCCAGATCGGTGTACAGTGTGTGCTGTAATAAAGCGGTATATGGAGAGAGGTTCCGTGGAGAACAAGCCTCGATCGGGAAGGAAGAAAAAATTAGCATACGAGACGAGCGATCAGTTTTGAGGTTAGTAAAAACCCACCGTGTAGAGCCTTTGAGATTTAATGAGTTCAGAGAAAATTTACAGTTTCTTACGTAATATAGATATCAAAGGCGTGTTTTAGAAAGAAAAAACCCACCCCATCCGAAACATGAAAAAGCGTGTGGCATGGGCTAGAGGAAAAAGACATAAGAAAGTTGATACTGACTGAAACCGTGTGATATTTTCCGATGAATGTATAGTGGTAGTGGAGAAAATAACCGCGTATATGTGTGGCGGAGGCCTGGAGAAGAATGGTTGCCCCAATGCATTAGTCCTGGTCGTGGCACTAAGTCAGTATTTTGATTTGGGGGTGTATCTGCTGGAATGGACCAGGTACTTCGACAGTTGTGAATGGTAATATAAACGTCCAGAGATACACAGAGGACAATGAATTATGGCCAGTTGTTGCCAGGCATTTTCCCCAGAATGACTTTATTTTTGAAGATGATAATGTACCAGTACATCGGGCAAGAAGTGTAGTAAATTTCAAAAATGATAATAATATTTCGTGGAATGCTTTGGCCAGCACAATCACCAGATGCTGATATTATTAAAACTGTTGGTTATTGTTGAAAAATCAGCTGAAAAAATGCGCTAATTGAATAGATATCGCAGCCGACCTCGAACGAGAAATTAGAAGAATATAGACTGCCATCCAAATCCACTATATGAAGAACTTATACATACAAGTCACTTCCTCGACGAATGGTAAAGATTATACGATCGAAAGGATATTCCACAAAATATAAGGTAAGTTTCAATTATTTCAATTCATACATGTACATAATCACGAATTGGTCGTTTTCCAAACCGGGTCCGTATAAAATGGCGAAGTAAACAATGTGTTAAGATGTAGTTAAACGTAATCATAATCCCCCCAAAAAATATATACAAAATTGAGTGATAGGGCAAACACGGACCTCCGACAAAAGCGAAGGTTAGGAATCAGGTGCCAAGGAGGAGTAAGCATCCTCTGTTGACCGGTCACACCCGCCGTGAGCACGTAATCAAAACAAGGAACGGGGTTACCCGTCGTCAAATCTAGTACGAAAATGATAGTCTAACAGAGGGTATGAAACAAATCCAGGCGCGGATTCAAGGAAAGGCGTACCGGGCGTACGCCCCCCTAAAAAAAAAAAAAAAAAAAAGAGAGGAGAGAGAGAGAAGAGAGAGAGAGAGAGAGAGAGAGAGAGAGAGAGAGAGAAGAGAATGGAGAGATAAAGAGAGAGACAGCGCAGCGAGCACGATACACTGCGGATTTTAAAAGGGGCGTGGGAGGCGCCACGCCCCCATAAAATTTTCAAAAGATTAGGGTACTCGGGGATATATATACACATTTAATGTGCAAAATCTTGGTCAGTAATTTACCCGCCTGTCATTAGCTGTAAGAAAAGCAAGGCTATACACAGTTGGGTGCACTGGTGCCCGTGCACCCCCCATTTTAAACTGAAGATGCTAAAACTCTCGGCTTCTGGGGGCTTCGCCCCCTGACCCCCTACCAGACCCATTCTGAATCCTCTAGGGGCCTAAAACACCCCCTACTAGACGCAATGAAAATTGCTAAAAATTTCTCAGCTTCCGGGGGCTTCCCCCCTGGACCCCATACCAGGGTTATATCCTGGACCAGCTGTGGACCTGACTAGCAGCCCTTTAAATCCTATAGCTTAGTCTTGTGCGATCCCCCCACCCACCCCCAAATGGAAATTCCTGGTTACGGCCCTGGAGAGGGGTGTAACTTCACCTATGAGGCTAATTATATTGGTTGAATTTTACTCCTAAAATCACTAAAATTCAGAGCTTCCGGGGGCTTCGCCCCCTGGACCCCCACCAAGGGCCTTGCCCGTGACAATAATGGGGGCCTTCAAGAGCGGCCCCCAGACCCCTGCCTCTGAAAAAAAATCCACGCACCCCCCTAACCAGAAGCCGGAATCCGCCCCTGAAATCGGTCAACATAATGACGTAGTGAAATTTGTAACTTGCAAACAAAGGCATAATATCAAGCGCCGTAGAATTTGCGAAATGATGACTTTATGTTTCTAATGACGCGACGACACCTTTTTGTTTATAATATTATGATCCACCGCTTTATATCCACTCGATAGTATTTAATAGGTGTTCGATTTAAATTCTTTATTTACTGTGGTCATATATGAGAAACGTTCTTATGCAGTACTTCAATTAGGGTATAAAGAATTTTTTTCATTCAACAAGTTAGCAACGACCAGTCAGTTTTGTTTTCAATTCAGTACTCTAGATCTTGTCGACTCCTGCACGCGCAATTCCGGGTATTAGCAGAGACCCAAGCTTATCTCCAGAAATGGAACGTTCCTCTGAAGAATTAATGAATGCATAGACATTGCAGTTGTATACGTTAGACACTGTCCTGGCGGAGAATAAGAATTTGCTGAGAAGATAGTTTTTCACTTGTATGGAGTTGTCAACATTGCCAGTGAAGGGCTGCAAAAGCTATGTCCTTTGAGCAGCTGCTGTGACACGGGGCCTTGGTATTGCTGCCTCATGTCGTAAAAGGCGACTAAATGGGGTGGTCCTTTGGATGGAATGAGAACGCAAATACCGAGGTCCTGTGTCACGACAGGTTGGCACAATAAAGATCCCTCCCTGTACAAAGACCATGAGTGCCGAGCACAGGCCTTAATTTGCAGCCCTTCACCGGTAATGGTCACGTTTCCATGAGTGAAATATTCTCAAGAGAGACGTCAAACAATATACAATCAATCAATACTTACTTTTAAAATCGGTAAATTTAAGAACTATAAAATCCGATATTCTTCTGATAAATAGTGTTGCTATCTTCATTATGTATTTAAATTTGTAAGGAACACGGTTATTTTTTTTTTTTTGAGGAATTATTTGCATTGAACAGTAAACGAACAGATTATTCGTTGTGTTGTGATAAATTGACATGTGACAAAACTACTGAAGTAATGCTTCCTAACCTAATAATGTGTTTTTATAGTCTGACGAAAGAAAATGTGCTTTGCAAACATCATTGGGTCCAGGTTTTGAGTGAAATATTTTACAATAAATGAAAATGCAAAAATAAAGAACAGTGATCAATTTCTTAAGTCCCAAATTAAAGTCAAAATTTTGATTACTTATATCTTAAGATTTAGAACACAGATGTTTAAAACCATTGCAGGATATCGAAAAGAAATCAAATGCAAACATATATTTAAAAAATCATCTGTGGATGCAAAGCGAATACATTGGAGTGACAACGCAACAGCGCAAACTACTGAAACTATCAGTTTTAGTTTCGTTATATCAAAATGCAACCACTTCTTCTATGCCAAGCTATCCTTGGGATAGTTCCAACCCGCCTGCATGCACAAACCAGGTGTTTAATCTTCTGTCCATATTCTTTGGAAGGTTTTTGTATCCTGATATGACTAATTCAAGTTTTGAAAAGGATAATACATATCTGGTGCTTTCTTCTGGAGTTGAAGATTTGATCCAACAAGCAAAGTAACTCTTGGTCATAATTGTTGCCACAGCAGTCAATATTACAAAGCAAAGATGGCGGCTTGGAAGAACATTAACTGAATCCAGTAACGTATCCTTTTTGTAAGGGTTTTGTGAAGTTTTGGAATCCATGGTAACATATATCCATCCGTCCCATTGACTGGGATATCATATGTGTTTAAAACGGAGTCATGATTTTAAAGAATTTCATTTTTTGAGAAGGCAGTTGAAGAATAAGTGCGATCACAAATTTTGATCAAAATACAGTTCTAATAATGAGGCTTACAAACAAAGGTAATGTTATTACACGCTCTTTCAGCTGGAACCAAAACATTCGCCATGTAAACTATCTATTTTGTTTTCATCAAATACTGATTTTAACAACAGATTACTCGGTTTGGCGTATCAACAAGGAATGCTTACTTTCTCTGGGCCTCCGAATAAACCTATGGTATTTCCAAGAATCCGTGTTTACCATACTCTTATTTTTGATTCATGAGATTGACCATTGTTCGTTATCTTTACTTTTGTATTGAAGTTGAAGCTGTCTGTATATCTAGAAGCACTGTCCTTAATCCAAAAAGTATTTCAAAATGAATCTCTCTCTCTCTCTTTCTCTCTCTCTCTCAAATGTGATTCCATTATTTTCAGTACCAACGCTGTGGTGATTTTTTAAGCTTTACAACCGTAGTGATGCTATATCGTTTGAATGAGTGTATTTCTAGTCGTGTTTATTGGTTATCATGACTAGTCTTCCACTCATTCAGTCGGGGGAAGCTGAAGCAACTGAGGAAGCGAAAACATCACGGAGAAAAGGTAAATATGAAATTCTCTCTCTCTCTCTCTCTCTCTCTCTCTCTCTCTCGTGCTCCGTGGGGATCCGGGTAAACTTAAGATCCTGTGTACCCCTTGCTCGTCGTATGAAGCGACTAAATGGGGCGGTCCTTCGAATGAGACCGCAAAAAACCGAGACCCCGTGTCACAGCAAGTGTAGCACGATAAAGATCCATCCCTGCTCAAAGGCCATGAGCACCGAACATAGGCCTAAAGTTTGCAACTGACAAACGGTGACGTCTCCATATGAGTGACAAATTCTCAAGCGGCACGTAAAACAATATACAATCAATCAATCTACACCAGGTAGATACAAGGTCCAATGCAAAAATATGTTTAGCAGTAAAGTTACCAGCAAAACAAATTTTAAACAAACACGGCATTAGTTCAACATTTGGTAATAATATTTATGCTCCTCTTTCAAAAGATGATTTTGTTTACAATAGTGCCTCAGTTTCAAACACATTTAATATCCCAGTCGATGGGACGGATGAATGTGAGTTTCTGTACCTTATACTGGATTCCAAAACTTCACAAAATCCCTTTATGAGCTACCATAATCTATACTGGATTCACAAACACCCTTACATACATGCATTGCTTCACACAGTAAATACAAATAGGCGAAGGTAACATCGTGTTAAACGTAATCATAATCCCCAAAGAAACCATATACAAAATCGAATGTAGGGCAACACGGACTTCCGACAAAAGCGAAGGTAGGATCAGGTGCCATGGAGGAGTAAGCATCCTCTGCTGACCGGGCACACTTGTCGAAATAAAGTAAACGGGATTACCCGTAGTCACATCTAGAAGGGAAATGACAGGCTAGCAAAGGGTATGAAAAAAATCAGTCAACATATGACTTAATGATACTTTGTAATCGCAAACAAGGTCATTATAGCGACCGTAGAATTTGCGAAATTATGACTTTAAACGAGATTCGTTATAACCCTGCAACTTCCAACTTTTTTGTTAGTAGTTGGCATCGCTTTAAAAAATCCGCACACGCATAGCATGCTCTTGTGTATCGAATCAACTGCGAGATATACACGCCATAAGCAGGTGATAGTGGTATATTACTATATAGAAGGGGAATGTGTTGCAAATCCGATATCAAATGTGTTGTGGACGAGAAACTTCGGACGCATAATGCCATTGTTCCACAAACATATGCCAGAAGCAGTGTAAATCAAATGTGAATTCTAAAAAAATTTAAAGAACTACAAGTGAATTTTAAATCACAGAATTGTTCACGAATGAACAGCATCAAAGGTTATGACTTTTTAACACTTTACGTGACCGTTCCTCACTAAAAACTAGATTTTCGGACATTTTAGACAGTTGCTTCTTCAACAACAATGGGAAAGGGAAATACTGCTTTGTTAACCTCCACTCTGATTCTACACACAAGAACTCTGAAGTTGATATCAAAACGATGCTGGAGTTCCTCATTGATAAAATCTTGGCAGTGATCAGTCGGTGATCAGGTAGTCCGACAGTCTGTTGGAATTCGCATTTGCACGAATTGTGCTCCTTTGCTAATTGACTTCAACGACGATTTATATGTTAATATTAATAATTTTCATTCAAAAGCTTCTACATGAAAAGAGAGAAATCTCTAGCGGTGGCCTTTAATTCAACATTTCGATATATTGACGATGGTTTTATCTATCAATAACAAATAATTTCCATTCGTATGTCGATTCAATATATCCAACGAACTTAGAAAAAAGGGACACCACAGAGTCTTCCATGTCTGCTTCGTACTTGGATATTTTATTGAACATTGACATTAACGGCAAACTATACTATCAACTTTATGACAAACGGGACGATTTCAGCTTCTCCATCGTCAACTTCCCATATTTGTGTTAGCAATATTCCATCATCACCTGCATATGGTGTGTATGTCTCTCAACTTATTCGATACGCAAGAGCTTGTTCTGCGTATAATCAGTTTTGAATCGAGGCAAGACTACTACAGACAAGTTGTTGTTGCAGGGGTTTCAACAGTCACGTTTAAAGGCAGCATTTCGTAAATTCTATGGTCGTTATAAACAATTTAGTTACCAATATGACCTATCATTGAGTCAAATGCTGTCTGATGTTTTTCATAACCATTGTTAAGCCGTTTTTTCACACACTGATTGACTACGGACTGTTCCGTGTACCTGATCCAAGACTATGGGCTCACGGCGGGTGTTGACCGGTCAACAGGGGATGCTTACTCCTCCTAGGCACCTGATCCCACCTCTGGAGCGTCCAGGGTCCGTGATTGCCCAACTCTTGTTTTTGTATTATATTTTAGGACTTACGAGTTGGTCACTTTCGTGATCTTTTGCCTTTACATTCATGTGTCGATTCGATATATCCAAATGAACTCCAAATAAAAGACACTACAGATATTACACATCTGCTTCATACATAGATATTTTATTGGACATAAACATTAACGGCGAAATACCAACTAAATAAAAATGACAAATGGGATGATTTCAGTTTCTCCATCGTCAACTGCCCATATACTAGTATATGTAGCAACATTCCATTATCACCTGCATATGGTGTATACTAGTATGTCTCAAGTTATTCGATGCTCAAAACCTTGTTCTGTGTATAATCATTTTTTATAAAAAAAAAAAAAAAAATCTAGACAGATTACTGACTGTTAAGTCGTTATTTATACATTGATTTTGCCTTAGGATTACCTTCTTTACCTGAACAAGACTATTGGCTCACAATGGGTGTGACAGGATGACAAAGGATGCGTACTCCTCCTAGGCACCTTATCCCACTTTTGGTATGGCTCTAGTTATTCGATATGCAAGAGCTTGTTCTACGTATGATCAGTTCTTGAATCAAGGTAGGTTACTTACAAACAAGTTGTTATTACAGCGGTTTCAGCAGTCACGTTTAACGGCAGCACGTCGCAAATTCGATGGTCGTTATAACGCTTTACCAGTATGACCCGAAATTGGGTCTATGCTGTCTAATATGTTTCATAGCAATTGTTAAGCCGTCTTTCATACACTGATTTGACTACAGATTGTTCCGTTTGCCTAATCAAGACAATGGACTCACGGCCTGTGTGACGGGTCGACAGGGGATGCTTACTCCTCCTTGGCACCTGATCCCACCTCTAGTATGCCCAGGGGTCCGTGTTTGTCCAACTCCTGTTTTATATTCTTTTTAAATTGGGACTTACGAGATTGGTCACTGTACGTTTGCCTTTGTATAGTGATCATTGTTCGCTATCTTCACCGGTACTTTGCATTAATAATTTTCGGAAATATGCATTACTATATATTGTAGTGTAAACCCTATTTAACAGTATGCAATATAATTAGAATACGCTCTTGTGCATTCTAAAGTGTTTTAAAAATATAAATATATCTAAGAAATAAAATTTATTTTTGAAACTGTTTTACATCTTCATTCTTCATGAAGCGCCTTATCATCACAAAAATATACAAGCGTTAAACATGGCAGTTCATCACCTTATGTACTTTTATTAATTTCTTGTGTGTGTATTCTACTTTTCTTTTCTGTCAGGATTTGCAGCGGTTGAAATAAATGTACTATATTCATACGCGCATAGCTTACAACAGGAAGACATTCACGGATTATCTTTACAATTGGCAGAAAAAATAAAATAGGAAATGTAATATAAAACAACAAACATTTACATGTATATGTTAATTTCCTGAAATGATATATGTAAACAGAAAAACAAATAACCCATTACACAATGCTTATCTGTACTGGAATTTCAAACTACCACAGCACCCCTAGGTTCCTTTCGCATGTGCTTGATCGCTTTTCGACTATCGGTCCAGAGATCGATGTATTCCTTCTCTAGACGATGTATACTTTCGCACACTGCTGTACAGATCTGAAGCTGTGATGCGGAATGTTTGGAATTAGACTGGCAGTCCAGCTCTCCACCAATACTCTGTATCTCACATATTATCATTGTAGCGAGGCGGATCTAGCTTTTCTCTCTACTCGCACGTCCCTTTGCCTCTCTACTCACACGCCCCCTTTGCCTCATCAAAGCACGCTGTTTCTTTGGGACATTCGTAAATGTTGATCTTCTCTGTACACATTATAAAGAGTCTGCATGTATAAGGATGATTTAAGTTCTTGTTTTTCTCTTTCCCATCGCAAAAGTTTGCTGTGAAACGAAAAAACAAACATTAGAAGAAATCAGAAAAAGAAAAACTGCATTCTTAATATACAAATGATGTACATGTCTTTATCTTCTTTTAAACTACATACACTTATTCCACATTTGCAATAACCACCTATTCCACACTCTTAATTCTTTATTATTTTCCACTCAGAATTGCAATATCCACCTATTCCACACTCTTAATCCTTTATTATTTTCCACCCAATATTTCAACATCCTATTTCTCTAACTCAACCCCTCCTTAATGAATTACTTTCCTCGTGATTTACAGATGAGTCAATATTGCTTGGAATCAGTAGCAATGTACAGAATTATTCAGAGATTTGAATGAAAATATTTCATCTTACTTAGTTATATCTTGAATAATGTAGAATATCTAGCTTGGGAACATAGCAAATATATATATTATACTTTCATGTAAAATACTTGATTCTGATTGGTTGAGAAACCTTTGATAAAATAGACTGTCACCCGCTGAATGATCAAACCCGCCCCCACAGTGTGTGAGAACGTAACAACTGTCCACATTGCTTGACAACGGGTGATATTTCAAAAAATGTTGACTGCGCGAAATTTATGCGCGTACGGTTCATCTTCTAGCGTGCATAAGCGGAACCATAAAACGGATGTTTGCAATGTTAAATCAGCATTTAATGGTCGCAAATCACAAATGAGAAGCTAGTACTCCCATTCTGCAATTTTTCTTGATGTTTACATCTTACTTAGTAAAGTTTTGCAATGTTTATGCTTGACGTTATGGTTTTACTCACAGTATTATGACGTAACAATCGGCTTAATGCACATTACTCAGTACATTAGTCAATTTGATGAAAACAGTATGAGGTTGCATTAGAATTGTAAATCCATGACATTCAGTATAATATAATAAATAATGCCTGCAAGAAAGGGTTACAGTGGAAATAGTCACCCCTTGAAAACCTTTGTTGACCTCGGCTAACGCCTCGGTCAACAATGGTTTTCTCGGGTGACAATTTCACTGTAACCCTCTCTTTCAGGCATTATTTATATAATATACGTCTTTTAATATTATGATATCGCGCAAATTTAAAATCAAATCAAATGCAAGATTCTGGAAAGCCATGATCTAGATCTACTTACCCGGGACCACTAGTATTTCCTGTATAACATGTTCTACTTTATGTCGTTGTGACTCTTCGAGAAATTCGGGAAGAAAATAGGGCTGGAGTTTAATCTTAGTCTGGTTGAACTGCATCGTTGGTGTCAGGCTGATCAGGCTTGCAGCCTCGTTCTCGCATTCTTTGGTGTTCACGGTGTTCTTTACTTCAGTCCATGGGTTTTCCCGATCGCTTCCTGGTGGAATTATGTACCAGCCAAGTTCGCCATAACTTTGTGGAAAGCCGCTGCTCCAACGTCCTTTGATGGAAATGGGTTCGTTTTCGATAATGGAAAATGGGATTTCTAGAACAGGTTTACTTCTTGGGTAGCCTGGAATGTAAGGATTTAGATATTCTCAAAACATGAAAGATTTTTATTTATTTATTTATTCTTTTTTTTTGTAATTGCATTTCCTTTCACAATTTTTTCTGGACATTCTGAGAGAATATTTGCCATGGCTGTGTACAATGTATGACGTATAAACATTGACCATTTGCCATTAAATATATTGCTTTTCTCGATGTACTTTTCATTAAAATCGAAATGAAACGCTTTAAATTGTATCTTTTCAACTTGTAGTTCCCAAAGGATATCTTTAGAAATGGTTTGAACTTGGTAGTTTTTATTTGTTTTTAATAGTCATTCATTTTTTAAAGTATTGTTTAATATTACATATTCCTCAATTCTATCCCGATACTGACTTACGTTTAACAGTCAGCGAGTTGGTCACTTTATATGCCGTTGGACCATCCACCCAGCATTCGTAATTTCCCATATCTTGACATTGGATCTCGCTGAAGTGAACAACCATTTCGATGTCGTCATACTTTTCTGATACCTTTCTGGTCTGCTGGATGTCAAATTCTGTCGTGATTCGACTGTCGTTTCCTTCCAGACAGGTTTCATTATTACTCAGCAACTTAAAAGATAAGGGTGTGTTTTGGTCTTCGACATCCTTGGTTCCATTAATAGAGATAGCATCCCACATCCGGATCCGGTTGATTTTACAACGCAGTTTAGCTGTCTGTCCAATTTCATAGGTGTAATCAGGGAACTCGACTTTTTCTGTGATTTGAAAAATAAAATTAAGAGAACATCGTCTTCTCTCGTCTACTTCAGTTTAAAAGGAAAAGAATATTGGGTCGATTTGTTCTCTTCATAATTATTTTATTTCATTTACTCGCTATGGTTCAGTGGTTAAGATGATCGCTTAGTGACCATGTTGTCGAGGTTTCAAGCCCTGCTCGTGCATAGGTCTTAATCAAACTTCAAAAAGGTAGTAACTGGTCCTTTGCCAAATGCTCGAGATTTAAAAGTGAAAATCGTAATCTTTCAAAAGAGACCTTAAAAACATTAGCCCTATGTCGTGGTTAGCTCTTGCACATTAAAGAACCCTCACTGGTACGACCCTAGATCTATCAATGTCTACAACTGCACTTGAAACTGATGTCTATCTATGTGAGTGAAATATTACATGGAAGGGTCGTTAAAGAAACAATAAACGAAATACATGAAAACATTTATTATCGTGCCCTTATATCATATATACACTATATTCACATTTAAGTATATATACATGTTTATTACATACTTAGTATTAAATACAGGTTTTTTGCATGTGCGATACAGATGACATCACAATAGCCGTATCAGCCCTAGGGCTGATAACCTGTATCAGCCCTGCAAATCCATATCAGCCCTCCGCGTGCGGAACACCTCGTTCCGGAACCCCTTTGCTTTTTACCGCTTCATCATTTATGTAGTACATGTATACACAATGTCATGTACATGAATCACTATCAGTTTATTGTTAAAGTTGATTAAAATTTATTGTTTTAATATGACTTGTTTTGTATGTTAATACTAAGTATGTAATAAACATGATAATAAAACATACCTATTTCCACATCACACCCTCTATCAGCCCCTGACCAAAAACACCCCTCGGGCCCTCCGCCCCCGGGCCGCCATTGGGGGCTCCGGGTTCTACAGGGGGTAATATGGAGATAGGTATGTATTATTCTCTATATACACTGCATATGATTTTCTGTTAGCCTTAGTGTAAGGTTCCATTCCCCACCCATATCAGTTGTTTTGTAACAAGTCTAGATCGTCGTACACATCGTTCGAGATACACGTACGTGTTATTATGTTTGAGGGAGTGAGAAATATTCTCCGTCATTATAGTTATAATTTAAATACCAACCAATGGTACAAGATGTAGTGAAAGAATAATCGTAATGAACAACATACAAAAAGGCGAAGTTAACATTGTGTCAAACGTAATCATAATAAAAAAACCCATACAAAATCGAGTGTAGGGCATCTGTTTTATGGCTGACATCTTTTCACTGAAAAGTCACAAGCTATTTCGACGAGGACAATGTACAATTGATACATAGGTAATTCTAACGATAGCTCTTTAGCCTGTGCGGTGCATTTGATGAGCAGAATCCATATTTAAACCCCCTCCTTGAATCTGTTTTGTTTTTTTAAATCTCCTGAACGCTCTCCATCATTTAAAACAAGAACCAAATCGCAATCAATGCATTTTATTAGGAAAAGTGCTTTAAACTTCACGAATTAACGAATTAGAGTACATGTATATACAGTAGAGGCGTATTGAATGTCAGCAGTTAGCACACATAGCAGCTGATCAGCAGTACATCCACAAAGATGACGTAAGCGGCTTTTAAATGCCATGGTGGTATACACAAATGATGTGAGCGGCCATGGTGGTACACAAATGATGTAAGCGGCTGTTAAGTGGTCATGGTGGTATACAAATGATGTAAGCGGCAGTTGTTAGATAATGACGTGACATGTAGTGGACGATTTTCCTTTAGGTCTCAAGGTCATTTCAAAGTGGTCCTCAAGTCTACCAGCGACTGTCTAACCTACAGGAAAATCGAGTACGTTAGTATACTAATAGGTATAACACACATGCGCTCATGTAATACTTGGCATTCTAATGCAAGCTGTGGTCTGTATTTTATGCTTTTGTTAATCTCAAAAGTTGCGACAATCACGGAACCAATGTTTAAACGATATTGTGATATTGCAGTAGGTAGATCTATATCCAAACATGAATTGTTTTTATCCTTATTCAAAACACCAATATTATAGATAGCCACTCCAAGACCTGCGCAGTATAGTAATGTAATGTTAATAAAGCTTTCTTCCCTTACATTTTGCAATGAACACAAAAACCGTGGAAGGGTGCGGGGGTGTTATTGTGACTGAAATGCACGCACTGTTGAGCTCGAATGACAAATATTACCTGGTTACAGGTCACACAGGTATTTATACTTGCCCAGGTAAAAATAAAAAAATGTGTTTGAAAAGCAAATCGTACATGTACGAATTTTAATTTTAGATTTTCTCAACCAGCAATATCTAATTTATGAGTGTAAGTACATGTATGGCTTCTCAGCACGGATGATGAATTTGAGTACGGAGCACTCGCTCAAGTAAATTACAACCTCCAGGCCAGATACTTTTAAAATGGAAGTCCTGCAGTAAAAACTCTTCTGGAGAACACCATTTAGTCAACTACCGTAAAATAGCTACAATATTGTCAAAACGACGTAAAACCAAAATCATTCAATAATCTAGGATGATTGATAGGCAATGGAAGTAGGACGTCACGATGTCAATAATTAGTAATGTAAATTGTCTTACTAGGTGGCGCTTTTTCCGGGGCTGGTGTAGTGGTAGATGTGACTGACACTGGTTCCAATTCTTCGTCTGTTTTTACTGGCGCTTCTGTTGATTGAGGTACAGAGAACGTCTCGGGGTCAGACACATTGATATCCACGCTACTTCCGGTTCCATTTTTTACAGTTTCCGCCGGTGACACGGTGGTCAGTTTCGGTCCTATCTTCTCTAAATCATCAATGGAAACGTCGTCCTTATTTTCTTCGACTATAAAAAAGGGAATTACCGACTTACATAGTGCAAATCTATGATTTCAGTATCTCCAAATCTTACTTTTTACCCTGAAGATCATTTTGTACACGTGGATATATTTATAACAGATTCTTTATAAGATATATGAAAAGATAAAGGGCTCACGGCCGGTGAACAGAGATGCTTACCCCCACCCCCCACCTTGGAACCAGTTCCCACCTCTGGTATATCCAGGGGTCCATGCTTGCCCCACTCTTAATTTTGTATTACTTAAAAATACAAATGATGAGATATATCACTTCGTTGTCGTTTGTCATATGATAACAAATTAGCAAAAACTTACAAGTTCAATTAGTGAATTGTTTTATATGTTAATTAGTATGCTCGTTAATCATCATAAAAAGAGAATACTACTTCCTTACTTAAATCGGCTTTGGTGTTGTTGTTGATCAGATTCAGCTTGTGGTCTGTTATTCGTTCATGCTCTGCAATTCAATAAAACGCAAAAATGATAACAAGAGGGTTTTTTTTATATTTCTTTGGCACCTCGCATTAAGGCATAACAATGTGCCCCATTCAAGACCATTTCATCAATTTGTTTTACTTGCATATCATTACCGGGAATAAAAAGGTTATGATGTAAATAGCACATGGTGCGTGAATTACAATTTTATATTAACTCAGAACATGTGCATGATTCATTGAATTTAATTAAGACGCTATGGGTAGACACATTTGCTTCCACGTTTTACCAGCAAAACAACAGCAATGTGCATTTGATTGTCTGTTTTACGTCCCTTTGAGAATTTTTCAAAACAACAGCAAGTAATTAATTTTGTCTGTTTTACGTCCCTTTGAGAATTTTTCGAGACGTCACCAGCTGTACGTGAAGTCCCACGTGCATGCTTAGCAGTGAGGGTTCTTTAAGGTACCAGCGCCCTGCCGCGATGAGTCTGTATATACAAAAGACTCGTGACTCTCGCTTCTACATGCCAACCGTTTGGCAAAGAAGCAATCACTACCTATACTTATACAATAGTGAAACTGACTCACCTGAGCGCTTTTTTACACTTTACGCAACGCAAGATTAGTGTACGTATAACAAAAAAGACGGGGTCTCTTAGTCTCTCTTTACAGCCTCTAATAATTATGTTGACCTTGACATAGAGCAGTTATAGCTCTGTCTTAGGTGTCATTAATTGTTGAAGATGACACAGTTTTAGCGATATTTGTAAAAGGAAACGTAGTGGAGGATTTTCATTTTAAGAAATTCTAAAATGTTCGTTCGGCCACATTGGTATATCTGTTGAATCCCTCCCATTTTTTGGAATTAAAGGGAAACAACTGGAATTTAAAGATAGATACGTGTACAAATATTTGGCGTTGGCATGTCTACATTATGCGATATTCCCAAAGATTTTAGGACGCTTGCTTCGCAACCGAGACACTCGGGAACACCATTGGGACAGCTTTTAGATATAAATCATATACTGTACCAATTTTTATGCACCAGATGCGCATTTCGACAAATTATGTCTCTTCAGTGATGCTCAAACCGAAATGTTGGAAAAATCCAAAGTTAAGCAACTCATGATTGATCATATACTAGTACCAACTAAACTAAGAGCCTCCAAACAATCACATCCATGGATCAACATACCTGAACAGACTAACAAGGGGTAAGAGGCGTGCACACAAGAAGGCAAGATCTACCAACACAAAAAAGACTGGAAAAGATATACCACCTTCAAGCACAGTTGCAAAGAGAGATATGCAAATGACACGACACGCACCTACAAGACATCATACAGCGGATACTTGAAAGGGAATTCTAAGCGGTTTCGGGCCAATATAAAGCATAAGAAGCAAGATTCTAGTAGAGTAGCACCACTTAAAAACAATGATGGTCTACTATGTATAAATCTTATATGGTACCAATTTTGATGCACCAGATACGCATTCCGACAAATTATCTCTTCAGTGATGCTCATACCGAAATGTTGGAAATCCAAAACACAGTGATACAGACACCAATGCAGTTATTCTTAACAGGCAGTTCCACTCAGTCTACACAAAAGAAGACATGACCAACATTCCAACCGAAGGCAACAGCCCTCATCGAACAATGGGACACATCACAGTGGACATTCGGGGCGTACACATACTCCTTAAGGGGCTAAACCCCGACAGGCCACAGGACCAGATGCAATTTCTACATGATTCTTGCGCGACATTGTCGATGAACTAACATCAACCCTGACTATCTTCCAGAAATCTCTAAATAGCGGCAAGATACTCGAGGACTGGAGAGAGGCAGCAATAGTACCGAAATTTAAAAAAGGGGGATAGACACCAGGCAGCAAACTATAGAACGGTCTCGTTGACATCTGTGTTCTGCAAGGTATTAAAACACATTGTGCATTGTCAGATGACGGACCATTTCGAACTCAATAACATCTTAACCAATTGGAGGATCCCCATCAAAAACCAGTACACTCTTCATGGTCATAATCTGGAGGAGGTCGGTAACAGTAAGTACCTGGGAATCTCCATTAATAACCTTCTTAAATGGGACAAACACATTGGCAACACTAGATCCAAGGCCAGTAAAACCCTAGGTTTTCTGTATGGGGCCCATACCAACAAGTCCACATACAAGCATTGGAGAATGTACAAAGGAGGGCAGCAAGAAGATACTTTGACAGAACCCCTGGCAGTGTTACATCCAAGCTGCAAAACCTTTAGTGGGAGTCATTAGAGGCTTGCAGAACAAGATCTAGGCTTGTCATGTTCTTCAAGATTATACATTACCTAATTGACACCCCATCATCAGCCTACGCAACACCTGTTGATACCAGAACGAGGGGGGGGGGGCAACAAGTACCGTCAATCAATGACGTGTACAGATATTCATTTTTTTCTAAACACGATCCGTGATTGGAACGCTTTATCCATTTATACTGTCATTTTCGTACTAGATTTGACGACGGGTAACCCCGTTTACTTTGTTTCAGCAGAGGATGCCCTACACTTGATTCTGTATATATGTTTTTGGGACTATGATTACGTTTAACACATTGTTTACTTCGCCATTTTATATCCACAGAGATGACTCAGACCACCAAGGTTGAGGACTTTAGACAACAATTAACTAAGATCCAGCTGCATTCTTGACCAAGAGAGTGTAAATTTTACTGCTTTATCGCAAACAAGTTTAGGGGGTATATAGGAATCGCTCTGTCCCTCCATCTGTCTGTCTGTCTGGCTGTGCAGATTCGTGTCCGGGCCATAACTTCTTTCTTCTTTGAGGTAGGCACACCATATTTGGTATATGGGTGTATTTCATTGAGATGATGCTTCGCGTACATTCTGAGCTCTGTAATGAACCTTGACCTTTTGTACTTCAATGTCCAAATTTATAAGGCGTTTTTTTTATTCGTGATCCGGGCGTTTAACTTTCCTTGCATTTGTGCCATACGTTCTGTACGGGCACAATGATGCATACATAAGACGATGTCGTCATTGTATTCTGTTTTGTCTGTTCTGTCCGTCCGTTTGCCTGTGCTGATATGTCTAAGCCATAAATTCTTTGACGGTAGGCCATACCATATCTAGCATATGGGGTGTATTAATATAAAATGGCGACAGTTAACAAAGTATTAAACGTAATCATAGTACCAATCCTACAAATCGAGTGTTGGGCAACGGACCTTCGACAAAGCGAAAGCAGGATGCCCGAGGATGAATTGTTTATACATTCATGACCTATAGTTGACCTTTGACCATATGACCTTAAAGTTAAAGGTATAAGTTTTCTAACATGGATTATATTTGGCATGATAGGATGTATTACCATGTGTCACGTACATTCATGGCCTCTTATGATATTGACCTTGATCTCAAGGTCAAACGTATAGGTTTTTTAACATGGATTTGTGTCCTGGCCATATCTTCTTTGTTCACGCTTCAGTGATTCAAGCGAGATATGTGGGTAGCGAGGGGTATTCTTTGTGAGTTTTGCTCACAGTATTTCTAGGTCTGATCTGAATTGTAAATTATATCTAAGGGATTTTATACCGTATGTCTCTCGTGCGCCAATGCATATATACATACACTCTATAAGAGACATCCACTTGATGTGCAAGAAGGAAGAAGAGTCCCTACATTAGCGCTCGGGTTCGACTCCTTATCCCAGCTATCGGCTCGGGTTCGACTCCCTATTCCAGAGCTCAGCTTCGACTCACTATTCAAGTGTGGGTCACCTCCAAAAAATTCAGTATAGGTAGTGACTGTTCCCTCTCCAAACTCGCGGCATCAAAAGGTCTTTTGTATATACCCTTTACTACGGAGATAACGGCTATCATTGGTTCGATAAAGAACTATCACCGCTTTGGCCTTGAGCGCATTGTATAAGTTGAAATGTGTGGTAGAGCTACAGCTGGTGATTTAACTATTTTACCTTTCATTTTACGCAAAAAATCTTCTATAAAAGAGCTGAAGATAAATCATAAAAAGCACCAGAAGACAATGGAGAAACTTATGATATTCGATCAAGTTGAATATGTTCCTAGTTTTATGCCATAAATGAGTATAAATGTCCAACGTATAAATATCTGCCGTATGAAATCAGATGGTTTTAGGTCATTTACGCGAATGGTTAGCTCAAAATGTCAAAGTCTTGAGGTTTCTCGTTCTACATTTGTGTTTTAAGAATTAAAACAATTTTGTACGGCTGTCGGTTCTAATCACTTTTACATGTTAATATAAATGAATTATTGTAAAGTTCCAAAATACATGAAATATAAACCAGAACATCAATTAAAATGAATTGCGTTGAAAATCTTATCTAATTTGAATATAAATACCAGATAATTCATGTATAAATTTCTATTATACCAAAGACATTTTGAGCACCCGGACGTCAAAACAATACAGCGGAGTTCGATCTCCGTCACTGATGACCTACCAGCCAGCTCCCCTCAACAAAACACACAGACAAGTAGTAACCTGTTATAAAGACGTAGTGGATGATAAGCGCCGTGGCCGCGGCGGCAGCGCCGATTAAGAGAATTCCGAAAAACACATAACCAACTGTGTGTCTGTTTCGGCGCTTTTGAGCCTCAGTAAGGGCGTTGGTGTCCGAGGTCGTGGATTGTCCGCTGTACGGAGCTGCCCCGTATGGGGGAGGGGAGTCACCTGACGGCCCCTTTTCACCGTCATAATAATGGTCACTATAATTTGGATTTCCGTTTTCATGTTTGCTGTAACTTGGTGGGATCCAGTTGGTTTCGTTGCTGAGCATTGGTGGATCTGTAAGTGGCGAGTTTTTGTTGCTCAAAACTCCAAATCTATCCATCTATCAAATAAAATTTTGAAAAGTGTCTGTTAGTTTATTGCTTATGGTGTGCAAATCTATATGGAATGATTTGTTATGTCAAAGTACATGCACATGCTTTAAGATTTGCCCGACAAAGATGTTGTGTACACTTTTTATGGTGACGCGGAATATTATTGATCAATGATTCCCGGAATTAGATTTAAATTCAAACCTGATTCGCCTTACAATTATAAAACCAGATATTGATTGATGTTTGATCAATAGCACTTTATCACTTGTTACCAATTGAAAATATTTACTGTAGTTATCCCTTTGGCAGATTTTCCATTTTAGGAAAAATATTGAAATATTACGCTTACTGTCGCTTAGGTGCCAATTTTAACTTTTAATCAATTCTAAAATTTGTTCAGTAGGTCTTATTTTCACTGTTTGATATCTTATATAAAACTGAATATATGAAGAGTTAAAACATTTGAGCATGCCTATGATTTGGGGGAGCAAATAAACTTACATCATTTCAAAACTAATTAAAATATGCTTGGTCAAAACTCTAAGCAATCAGGACCATAGATGTATATCCCTCAACTTTTTAATTTTCTAAAACACAATTTGATTTGTTTTCACTTGCTGGATAAATATTATGCAACATTTAGGAAGGCAGTTAGTCAACCGAAACAACGAATAGGATGCTTTATGAAATAGGATATTATTCATTTTCAAACACATAAACTTGAATTAGGATTAACTGGTGTACACGCCAACCTGTCACTTTTTTCTTAATGAAATTACACACTATGCTGAAATTAATGTTTTAAAAATGAATGGAAATACACCAATGATAAGGTTGATATGTATACAGAGACAGTTTTTAGTGTAAGAATTCATAAAAATTCAGATATTTCATGAAATTCCCCAGGATTCAGATTAATAGTGTATGCATGGAAATTCACAACTCGTGCAGGTAAGCTGCAAGGCGAAGCTATATCCCCGGGGCTGTTTAGTTTTATACGTGTATGCTACATTTCAGATTAAATGGTACTTAGCACAAAAAGAAACGTATTTGGATTCCCCGATAGTGTTTTCATAGGCATACACATGTTTAAGGTTGCAAGGAGTGTGAAATGATTTATAAGCCTTCAAAGCCACTGTTTGTTTAAAATCGACAGCATGAAGGAAAATGTCACATTCCAGTTGTTTTATATCTTTCTGAATTAAACATGATCCTGTTATTAACATTAATGACGGGCGTGGATTCATTTGCGTTAAATTTTGAATTATTCTACAATCTGTGAGGTAAATATAGAAACTTTCAAAACTGATGATATACATTGTTAACACTGATATGTCAGTTCATTGCCTGCGCTGCAAGGAATAATTTAGGTAGGAAATTAAGGAAATGAATAGACTCACCTTGGACAAATCGTGGTTTTTCATATATTCTACATATTTCTTGTAAAGTGATCCCTCAAAAAACAGCGTCCATGGGGGCACAGACTGGTCCTCGGGAGTATCCATCCTACGATTTCTTCTTTGCTTTCGAAATCATGTGGATAGTGGATGTTTTGAAACCTATCCTGCTGAAATAAGTTAATAATTCCACTCACAGAAATATTAAAATTTCACAATTCAGATGGATGGGCCTTCGTCATAAAAAGCTACACTTCCAACCTGATATAAAATGGTTCTTTTCATTAAAAGGAATCCTTTCTCAGTTTTCTGGAATATGACAGTTGTACATCTAACTCTGATGAGATAATAGCATTCTTTGAAGCGCCCGACTGGTTTTCACGTGCATTGTTTCTTGGTCGCAAAAATGCAAATCAGGATTGCCTTATTAATTCACTACAGTGACATTTATTAATTAAAACGTTCCGATTTTTTAAAGAAGTTTAAATTTGAACACAAATGAAACGATTCCTACCAATCATTTTTCCATTAGGTCGGAGATCGTACGACGGACTATCAGCAATTAGCTCGTTTGGCTATTTGGCTTACACATTAATTCAAAAGTAATTTGAAATGGCTGAGAGTGATAATGAAGACTTGTATATCAAAAATACCTCCAGCGAATTATATTTACATTTGTAGTGTTCAGACGTTTTTTGTTGACCTTGGAAATTTGAGTTTTTCGACTCCGAGTGGCAGCAACAGATGAATGATGAATGGATTTTAACAGTTGACTAAAAACACATTTACATGTAGCAGCGGCAGGTGATTTCAGTAATAAAAAACAAAGGATTGTTTACAGCGATCAGTGGTCATTTAATGTAAGAAACATATTCTAAAACAGATCAATCCTCATAAAATATTACGCGCACTATTATGTAGTCACGTGATGTATTTGTCAACGTAAAAGCCAAGCGTGTAATGTAAAGTACGCGTGTTTATTGAAGGTAAAACGTGGAAGCAAAGTATGTCGTTAGCGTTTTGTTACATACTGTTTTTAACTTTTTATTATAATTATTTTAGTCGGATTTATTATGTCTCCCCTCTTCCAGAGGGACATGTTGTTTTTGTACTTTCCGTCCGTCTGTCTGTCACAAAATCTCGTGAATGCTTCTCCTCCTATACCGTTTATCAGATAGCTAGAAACTTTGTACAATGCTTCATTGCCATTTGTAGATGTCCATATTGTCAGGACAGGAGGATCCAATTATTTTCCTTCAAGTTATGGTGAATCCAACAGGAGTAGAAAGTTTAATTAATAAATAGCTTGTGAACACTTCTCCTTCTACACGGTCTATCAGATAGCCTTGAAACTCTCTACAATGCTTCATTGCCATTTGTAGATGTGCATATTGTCAGGACAGGAGGATTCAATTATTTTATGGTGGATCCAACAGCTAGGGGTAGCGGGTGGAAAATAGCTTAATTATGAACACTTCTCTTCTTATATGACATACTTTGCTTTGAAATTATGCTCACTACTTTATTATCATTTCATGATGTTCATATTGTTTGAACTAGGGATTCAGATATAATATTTTGCTACAATTTACAATGGACCAAGGAGGAGTATTTTGTAGCTTTTTTCATGTGCAAGGGTTTTCAATATTTTCTTCATCATCTTTCTCAAAGCACAGTTCATAATAATTATGTTCTTGTTTGTGCTTTCTTCTCCATACTATGCAGTGCATTAAAGGGAGGGGGTAGTACAATTTGGGGAAGAGGGTAGACATTTGTTTTAATAAAAACACATTTTGATATTTCTTAGCAGGTTGTGCTATAATGTGAAAATGAAATGGTGGAAATATTTATTCAAGTGCAAGTCAAGGGTTATTGATTCGCTAAAAAAAAAAAACAAAAAAACAAAACTTCAAGACACACTCAATACCAAACCACGAACACAAGCAAACCCCCACAAAACAGAAAACACCAAAAAAAAAAAAATTAAAAACAAAATGAAAATTAACCGCCCCCCCCCCGCGATGAACGTTTAACCGTAGGACCCAGAGATTTTTTGCTACCGAGCTTTTACCAAACGAATAAATTAAGTATCTTAGTGAGAGCATTTTTATGGCAGTATCTTCTGTTTCAAAGCTAAAGTTACTACAGCTTGTATTAAAAGATATATAAGCTCCTAAAGACAAACATCCTGTAGGAGAATGGCTTTTTTATCCTATCAAAACCCTATCATTATCCTATGGGAGAAATATGCCTTAGGATAAATTCTCCAGTTATGGCATAAATTCTACGATGAATTATTATTTAACTTATTCCAACGAGATGAACCAAATGCGTTTTGCCAAAAACACTATTTTATGACCCCCATGAGCTGTCATTCTTCTGAGCTTGCCACTAGGGGGTCTTTGTTGCACCCTCCCTGTGTTCTGGAACCTTTCCCATAACCTTTTAATTACGATTTCACTGACGTTAAACCATCAACGTGACGTTGAAGCATATGCATTTGAACCATCTTGATGGCAAGACCGCCCTGCTGTGCATCCATATGTCGTCTCTGTTGTCGCAATGTATGATTTTAAGTCAGTTTAAATTCAAATGGATCTTCGATTGAACTTGGAAGGTATACTATCTAGAGTGTCTGCTGTGATAGCGATGTATTAAAATGCTCGTTTCAATTCATTTATAATCTTTCCATGTTGAAACGTTGGGACGATTTCCCCTTGATAGGTCAATGACTGACCCGATTATGCAAGCTTTATTATTGTCTTTATAAGTGCTTGAGCACTACACGGTGTGTACTTTAGATCCCCTTATAACATAAGAACAATCAAAACGCCGTCCTAACTCTCATCTCTCTCTCTCTCTCTCTCGTCTCTCTCTCTCTCTCTCTCTCTCTCTCTCTCTCTCTCTCTCTGTTTAGTTTATTCTCCGCTTTTGGTCACCAGATAACATATGCGAGGAGAAGTGTATTCTACATCATGGTGTGTTTACCTGCTGTGTTTACCTTTTTGGATTTGATGCATTATTTTATGATGGTCACAGGTTTATTTACGTTGTATCGACCATCGTGATACCGGCATACTCGCTATTTATTCACATATAGTGCGTTTATAATCAATATAGCTTACCGGGAGAAACAATGTGCAAAAGTGTATGAAAATCCGAAAATCTCGAGAAATAGATTGTGTGCATATTGTATTCATCTATAGACGTAATTTTCTATTAAGAAAAACAAGACATGCACAATCCAGGGCAATGTCCACCGTACGTATTTCACTGTGTCACGTGGCTGATTAAATGTCGTCTGCTGCATGTCACCCTATGATAAGCTGACCAAGAGCGATATCCTGTGTAGTGAAATGATATGTGTTAGTAGAAAATGGAGGGGCTACTCCGTGGTATTAGGTGGAGTGTTGATTCATCTGACTTTGGGAACTATATATACATTTGGTACGTCATTGTGAATTATACGATTGTATATAGCTTTTCAGATTCCCGATGTTTTATCTTTATTTTGAACAACATCCTTAGCTTCTGAAACTAACAACTAGCTGACTTGACAGTAGGTTATGCGAACATAGTTAGGATCTGTAAGCTTCGCGTCAAAATGTTTTGAAATCAATTTCATTGTCATACTAATCCAATGTTACAATCTAGGTTTGTTTCTGTGTAGTATTTGCTACAGCTAGGTTATACTATATAAAGAATCACTTTCGAGCCTGAAATTGATAAGGAATAAATTTTCTTTTGGGGCATACTATAAGAGTATAACCTGATCGGGTCAGTTTACGCTTTTTTTATAATCCTCGAAACTGACCCAAAGCAAGTTATTGCCCCCAAATTAAAGTCATTCCTTATCATCTTCTATCAAAATATACATAAATACTAATTTAAAAGCGGTGCATCGCAGAGTAGCAAACTTAGTTCTCGATATTGTAAACAAGGTACATATGTTGATTTAGTCGTTGAAGGTGACGTTTGCAACAAACTTCATAACAGATCTAGAAAATATGCATATTTGTTGGCTATGCATGCAATGCATATTCGCTGCTCTTGAGAGTCGCTCGGACTAAGATCGAGAAAATACGGGGAAATGCATCGTTTTATAATGCAACACTACCTAACTATCAATATAATTGCAAGCAACATTGTCTATGAAATCCGATGCGATACATATTGCAACCTTTTTTGACTGATTTAAATGAGATGGCATCATTTTCCTGCCTGACGTCTTCATGTGAGTGAGGTGTTCTCGAGTGGGACGTAAAACAGTAAATTTTCCTGCCTGAATAGATTTACGTAAACTGGAAACTAAATATAGTACATATAAAGTTTCCTAATTTAAGAAGTAATTTTTTGTTTTGTGATATTTGGAAAGGTTTCGAGATACACGCGAGTTATTTCCCTTTGGGGAATTTTCGTATATATAGTAAGGCGCGAAAAAAAATGTTTACATGCGGTAGTGGGACAAATATCCATCACTGCATATGTGTATGTACTCAGTAAGTCTTTCATACGATGTGATCAGCATCAGAACTTGATTGATACGCAAACTAAGAAAGTGATACGAATTTAGAGAGTAATGTAATACATGAAATTCTTTTTCGTTGGTCGTGGGCATTACATCCAGGATATTACTAGCAAATATGACATTGTTTTTATGTTTTCACTTTCATTAAACATTTCTTTCGCTAATATTTTGTATTTCCTACATTTAAATATTTAAATGAGCTCTACATATTTAAAGAAAAGCCGCTTTTAATACATTTAACCATCTTCCCCACTGATTTTAGGTCCACTTCGGCATTCAAATTTCCAATAAATACACCTCCTACACAGAAGAATTCGTATCTCAAAACCGACGTATTAAACAATTTCTATGAGGAGCAATAATACTATCCTGACAATTAAACAAAGAGGGAAATTCATCTCCATTTTCTGTGACACTACATAAATTACATTGTCTTTGATTCCTAGGAGTATTATTCCATCTACCCTTTTCAATAGGCAAATTGATATTACAAGTTCAACAAAATCTGCTCCAAAATAAATTCTTCTTTGCAAATTCTGTAGTTTAAACAAAAACATTACTCCTTTTACGTGATCAAGACAAGGGGCTCACGGCAGATGTGATCGGTAGACAGGGGATGCTTACTTCTAAGCACCTGATCCCACGTCTGGTGTATCCAGGGGTCCGTGTTTGCCCAAGTTTTGTATTCTTTATGGGACTTGCAACATTGATCACTGTTCGTTATTTTGGTATTTTCATCAGAAACCCACGTATAAACTGATTTATGAAAGTTCACTAAGTGAAAAATAACACGTATAATGATACGTTTTATATCACAGCACATATGCATTTGTATTCCACGACGCCGAATATTACATTATATATGCAATCCAGGAAACATGACACCATATCTAACGTCATACATGAGAAAACATAAAGTGGACGAGACGCTGACTTATGCAGAGAGTACGTGGATTAATTCGATCGCTGCCATGGGCCAAGGAATGTCTATGTTTCTAGGCGGGATACTATACAAAGCTATTGGTCCAAAACTCTCAACTCTTATTGGTGCATGGATCGCAAGGTAAAAGCACATTTAATTTCCCGAAGTTGTAGTTAGTGTTTGTGATACTACATATAGTTCCACATAATGCCACAAAACATTGGAAAACTCTTCTCCTTTACTGGCCTGAGGTTTAGATAATTTTAGGCTTTTCCCCAAAAAATATTTTCTTTATTGCCCTTGATTTTCCACATTTTTAGTCTTCAAGAAATGCTGATGAGAAATTATGTTTGGAAATGTGTCACATACCGTGCATCAGTATTAGTATCACATGTTTTCACTGAGACTATAAAAAATACAATGGAATGCATGTCTACAGAAAAAATTAATGCAAAGCTATAGGCCATTAGTTCTTTAACCAGTCTGGTTCTCAATTTCAGTGCAGGTGTACTATTAACATACTTCACCATAAAGGTCTCTTTCTACTGGACTTTGGTCACCTATGGATTCATGTTTGGGATCGGTGTGGGGATAGCCTACGCAACTCCAATGGGGTGTGCCATGAAAGTGAGTTTTATTTAGTGGTTTGGTAGGTGTTTTAGCGTCTTTCAAAATATCGATTTCTCTGTAGGAACTGAATTGACGTGAATGACAACAGATATGATCTTGTGAAAGTGTTGCATTTTAACGTAACACAGTTTGACATGAGTGTACTTTTATCCTGCTTAGAGTTTGAAATCGTCAATTAATTTGGGGTGGGGATAATCGTTTTTTTTTTTTACACATATAGTTTGGCATAATTTGATTTAAATCCCCTATCACATCGTATGGAGTATCATATAAATACTAAAGCAGCAAAATTAAACCCTAAAGAATGTGAAATTGTCCTTTCAAACCACGAAAATTAACCTCAGCAAAAATAATTGAATAGCTAGATAACTATACTAGCAGGTCTTTCTTGTACACTTTTTATTTTGTTTTTATCAGTGGCTACCTGATAAGGAAGGTTTGGTTAACGGATGTGTGGTTGCTGGATTTGGAGGAGGGGCTTTCATCTTCGACCAAATTCAAACAGCATATATCAATCCTGATAACCAAAAGGCAAATTTGGACGAAAATGGCGAAAAGTAGGATAAATACAAATGTTTAATAGATCATTTCTTTTGCTCCAATCTAAATGTTTCAACTTGTTGGCTTTCGAAAATATTATTCTAAAAAGTACATCGTATAATTTTTTATACGGTTATTCTCATGATAAATCCAAATGTAAAGCATTTTTTTTTGTTTTAGGTATTTCACGCAAGACGTGATTTTGGACAGAGTTCCCTCCGCTTTTCTGTTGTTAGGTGGTTGCTATGCCGCCATGCAGTTTATCGGATGCATGTTGCTTCAAAATCCTCCACACGATGTAAGGAACCAAGCTTTCAGTTGTTAGGTATATCTGTCTTGATATGCAAACCCACTTCTAAGTGGGTTTTCATTGCAAAATGCTTCCATACACCATGTACTTTGTAGGAGACGGGTTTATAGCATATTCAGTTAAGAACAAAGGTAAAAGTCACCTTTAAAACTTTTCAATAATGGCAAACTGTATCAAAACAATGAAGTATAATAAAACAAAAATATGAATGTATCGAAGTAATCAATCTTATAAATGCTATAAAAGACAATTCAAGAAAACATCAAATACAAGTCTCTGAACATACTTGAGGTGGTTGAGAGGAATAGGTATTCCCTGATGACCGGTAAACTTTCCGTGAGAGTCTTATAGAGTAACCAGAAGTAAAAAAAAAACCCATGTTTGTATTGCTTTGTACGTCTATACACCTGAAAATTTATAATTATGAAATCATCTTAATTTCTCTTATCGGCTAAAACATATATTTTCCATATCAATGAATTGTAATTAAATTGACCAGATCATCTTAACGGATACCAAGATGCATCATTTTTATGTTAATTTAATTCAATTTCATAAGCTTATGTTGCAGGAATTTCAATAATCTCGTTTAAAATCAGCTATTCGCTAATTCTATAAACGCTATAATACTGATCTAATTTGTAAATACCATATATCACTCGGTCTAAATCATACACCTTACCATTTTTGATGCACCAGATGCGCATTTCGACAAATTAGGTCTCTTTAGTGATGATCATACCGAAACATTGGAAATACGAAACTTGCATATCGATAAGTTGAGAGACATACGCACAACATGCAGGTGATGATGGAATATCGCTATAAAAGCATCGATGCATCATTATTTGATTTTCTATTCTCTGCTAAAGTGCCAATCCTTTCTTTCTTGTGTACTTTCCGTTGTCTTTTTAAATCTTTGCAATTTAAACTCAGTGTTGTACAAAAAATTACATCGGGTTAAAAGTTGATTTGATCACAGCTGATTACCATAATTAACTCCTTAAAAACATATAATTACGTCACTCATTATCACTGGGCATTGTGGATCAAACCCATTGGATGAATAAGGTATGTGCTAATTCGAATTCGCTCCTTAGAAAATATATCGATTAGCATGCCAAAATAATTTGTAATATAAAGTATGTTTGCACATTGGTGTATATATTTTTGTTCACCTCTTATTATCTCTTTTGTAAACAAAATATTTTATATGTACTAAGGAAGGAATTGTATTTTCTGTTATTTTGGTTTTTCCATGTTACAATGTATCCATGTAACTTTTTTTTTTGCCGCCAACACTCACCATCGGGAATTTTCGTGCATGTACTTATAAATAACTGGCTTTCATTCAGTATCAACCACTGATCAATTCCAAGGACAATGACGATAAGAATCCCGGAGAGGCCGACAGTTTACATAATGAAATTACCAACTTCTCTGAAAACCCAGATCCTGTCAGGTAAAGGCATCACAAGATTCATTGTATCTGATATACCATAAACTGCCTATTTTTGCTGTACATGTATCTAAATTTGAAAAAAAGTTTGAATTCAGAGAATATCTTTTCATATTAGATAAAATAGAGTTACCCCCATTTCTCATACATTTTTATTTTATTGATAAAATTGCCGACTCCTGTGTTTAAACCTAGGATTCGCGCTCAATGTGGCAGCGGTGACGATTGAATTAGACCTAATCATCGCGCTTATTGTGGCAGCGGTAGGAGTTCTTTGTCGTGCCATAGCTTACTGTGCTGCGAGACGTTTGTTTTAGAAATCTCGTCCTAAAGACCTGCAAACTTCACTTCTATACATAACAAGCGTTTGACGAAGGAGTAGCCAATACCTCTTTATGTCTTAGGTATAAAGTGGCCAAGGTACGGGCGGGTCTCGAACATACGAACAAAACGAATGCTCCACCACTGAGCCATTGAGACCTTTACAAGCGTGGCAAATTGCAGTTACGCATTGTGCATATAACATATAATGGCATTTTGTTGTGAATTTCATTTCGGCAGTAAATATTTTTGTTGATTTCTTGATTGTGTCTGCGTATGCTTGGCTTTTTTTCCAGAGAGGAGAGAGAATTTTCCCCGAGGGAAACATTACGGCAAAAGGCATTTTACAAACTATGGTTCATGTATTTGTTCAACGGACAAGGAATCAATTTTATATCTGCACTATACAAGGTACATGTGTATGAAATAAATTCTATGGTCGTTATAACAATTTAGTTTACCAATATGACTTACCATTGAGTCAAATGCTGTCTGATGTATTTCATAGCCATTGTTAAGCCGTTTTTCACACACTGATTTGACTACGGATTGTTCCATTTACCTGATCAAGACTATGGGCTCACGGCGGGTGTGACCGGTCAATAGGGGATGCTTACTCCCCCTAGGCACCTGATCCCACCTCTGGTGTGTCCAGGGGTCCATGATTGCCCAACTCCTGTTTTTGTACAGT
>CAJDSM010013201.1:901-16327 GCA_903981925.1 Ostrea lurida | reverse complement strand
TTGAAATCCAAGAACTTTTCACATATCAACATCAAAATATATAACTTTTCAACACTTTACACGACCATTCCTCACGATAAATTTAAGACAAGGCTTTGTAACATTATAGTGTTGCTTCTTTAACAAAAATTGAAAAAGGAAATATTCTTATCAAGTGATCAGTAATTCAAAAAATTATTTAGTTAAACTCCACTCTGATTCTACACACAAATACTCTGAAGTTGATATTACAGCAATGCTGCAGTTCCTCATTGACAATATCTTTGTAGTTTTTGGCAATCGGGTCTTCCAACAGAGTATGTTGGAATTCCAATAGGCACGAATTGTGTGTTCCTTTGTTACCTGACCTGTTTGTATATTCTTATGAGGCAAAATTCCTTCAAAAGCTTCTACATGAAAAGAAGAAATATCAAGCGGTGGCCTTTAATTCGACATTTCGATGTATTGACAACGTTTTATCTATCAATAATAATGATTTTCATTCGTATGTCGATTCAATACATCCCAGCGAACTAGAAATAAAGAACACCACAGGGTCTTCCATGTCTGCTTCGTAAATGGAATGTCTATCACAGGTGTAATTTCGTTCATTTTGCCGTTTTTGATTTTATACATTAATAGTTAAAAGTTTATGTGTTGTTGTACATTTACGTTGCAGCGAACATTGTAATACTGGCATGCTCACTATTGAAATTCACATGTAGTGCTCTTCAATAAACTTAAAATGAAAACAGCTTACTGGAAGAAACATAATGCAAAAATGTACATGTATGAAAATCCGAATATCTCGAGAAATAGATTGTGTACATTTTGTATTCTTTGTTACGAAGAATCTATAGAGGTCATTTTTCTATTAAGAAAAACAAAACATGCACAATCCAGTCCAATGTCCACCGTACGTATTTCACTGTGTCACGTGACTGATTAGATGTCGTCTGCTACATGTCACTCTGTATGATAACGCCGTCAGACAAGAGCGATATCCTGTGTAGTGAAATGATATGTGTTAGTAGTAAATGGAGGGGCTACTCCGTGGTATTAGGTGGAGTTTTGATTCATCTGACTTTGGGAACTATATACACATTTGGTACGTCATTTGTGTATTGTATGATTGCAGTTTTATTTTCAGAATGCCAATGTTGATCTCTACTTCTGTAACAACACCATTAGCCTCTGAAACTAACAACTAACTGACTGGACAGTAAATGATGCAGATGTAACATACATATGTATGAACATACAGTGTAGTTAGGGTCTTTAAGCTTCGCGTCAAAATGTTGTTTTGAAATCAATGTCAATGTCATAGTAATCCAATGATACATTCTAGGTTTGTTTCCGTGTAGTATTTGCTACAGGTTATACCATCTAAAGATTCACTTTCAAACTTCAAATTGATGTAAGGAATGAATTTATTTGGGGGCATACTATACGAGTATAACCTGGTCAGTGGTTTGAGTCAGTATTGACACTTTTATAATCCGCGAAACTGACCCAAACCAGGTTCCATGTATAATATGCCCCCCCCCCCCCCCTTAAAGTAATTCCTTATCATTTAATACAAAATGACAAAAATACTCTTCTTCTATCAAAATATATATAAATACAAAAATGCTAATTACTTGAGCCTCGTAATGACTCCCCTAGCAACCACAACTAAGCATTGCGGCGGATCTGTCAGAGCATTCTAGATTGTAAACAAGGTAGATCTAGTCATTGAAAGTGAAGTTTGCAACAAACTTCACAACATATGCGTAGGCATATTCGTAGGCTATGCATGCAATGTGTACGAATACCTAACTATTAATACAAATAGGCGAAGGTAACATCGTGTTAAACGTAATCATAATCCAAAAAAAAAACATATACAAAATCGAGTGTAGAGCAAAACTCAGACAAAATATAATATGCGACTTTAAATCTTATGAATGTACATGTATGTAACGTATTTGCCGAAATACTACCGAGGATCGTACCTGGTCAATTCCAGGGTTTGTGGTGAACTAAAAATGTACTTATAAACTATGTTAATATATATAACGATTTCCTAATGATTAGACTAATAACTCTAAGAGCCTGTCAAAATGTATAAGTATATCCAAACCTTACCTACATATGTAGGTTATAACCAAGTACTTTATAATCACTGCAATATTCAGATAAATCACGAGGCCTTACCAAACTGATAAATGCCCAACCCTGTCACCCTCGAATTACCAGATACACTGTGGGCTGCCTTGTTCAGGACGGACAGTGTTTGTGACTGCATTCACTGTAGATTGTCTTATTCAGGACGGACAATGGGCACAGCAGGCTGGACGCAGTTCTGTTCAGCCAATGCAGACGCTACTAATATATGGCTAGCCTTTATTCTGAAGTAATGATCATCGTGGTAGGCCTTATATATTTTATCAATACCCAAACAGCTTTCCAATTTCTCTCTCTAATACGAGATATACCAATTATTCTTGCTAGTAAATTGCAATGCAGATTTTGTAAACATATTTTAGAATAAACATCGACGCCTAATTGTATTATATATTGAAAAATGGAGATATTTTGTTTTATAAAACTGTAAATCAAATTATTCTTTATGGTTATATGAGTTTTATCAAAATATTTAGTTTACAATGTAAAGGCAAAGATAACGAAGAGTGATCAATCTCGCAAATCCCAAACAGAATACAAAAACAAGAGTTGGGCAAACACGGACCCATGGATGCGCCAGTGGTGGAATCAGGTACCTAGGAGGAGTAATCATCCCCTGTTGACCGGTTACACCGGCCGTGAGCCCATTGTCTTGATCAGGTAATCGGAGCAATCCGTAGTCAAATCAGTGTATGAAAAACGTCTTAACAATTGCTATGAAACACATCAGACAGCATTTGACCAATGGGAGTTTATAGCGGCCAAATAAATCGGTATAAAGGACATAGAAATTTCGAAAAGTTGCCTTTAAACGTGACTGTTGAAACCCCTGCATCAACAACTTGTTTGTAAGTCGAAGAATATAAAACTAGGTTAGCTAATAAAGGAGCAAAATTCGTGCAATCTATGAGTAAGTTGTTTTTTAGCATTTCAAATAGTTATATACATTGCTTTGGTCGGGTCCTGCCAACTACAAATCTCCCCATCCAGTGTACTTTCTCGAATTCGAAATTTACACCAGATAAGTTTAGAAGTTTTTTCAGAAAGATTGCTGGATCCTCATCACTCGTTTTCGCAATACCATCGAAATTCAGGTTTTCTCTCATAGCCCTGGCTTGTACATGTAAATCCAAATGTCTTTGATTTTTAGACCATGTATGATCAGACACATTTTCACTGATTTTTCGGTTTTCTTTTAAAACAGTGTTAAATTTTTCTTCACAGATTTTGGACTTTTATTTCCAAAGTCATCACGCTTATCATATAATGTAGTTGTCAGTCTGCCATTAGAGTAAATAGTAAGTAAAATATCCAAATATGAAGCAGATATGTCAGATTCTGTGGTGCCCTTTATTCGAGTTCGTCTGGATATATCAAATGGATATAATTATGACTGTTGATTGATAAGACATCATCTATATACACTTTATCTATAATTCTACATGTATATGTAAGATTGAAGGTCACGGCAAGTTTTTAAACAAATTCTGCTTCGTATGAATATAAAAATAAGTCTGCCTATAAGGGGGCACAATTAGTGCCCATAGGAATACCAAAGGATTGTTGGAAGACATGGGCTAAGTTAACAGCTAGAGTAATGTTCTTCTCGCAGCTTATCTTCGAATAGAAGTGATATTATTGTTTGCCTCTTGGCAGATGGTCGGAAACATGTTCTGTCGGGATTAGCTTGCATGCCATTAAAATCGAACCTCTCGGTTTATCTCCAGGACTGCTTTTAAAACATCACCATCGGAATTCACATACGACAAAGTACTTTCGTCATCGTAATTATATAAAACAGCCATGCATGGAATAAAAACATCTTTAATGAAAATGTTGAACATGAGAGGGCCCAAGGTAGATCCTAGGGAGACCCCATTGATTAAGTCCTCCAAGACACTTATGTGGACCCTTATTTAATGCATTGCTACCGATTCTAAAGGTAATACTCTCGGAGCTAGACACCATATGTTTCAACCCTTGCAAGCAAAAGTCCATGGGGCTGGCATTTGAACGCCTTGGACAGATCCACGAGAATGACTTATGCTGATCTAGAGCTTGTTTCCAGTTTTCCACAAGACGGAGAAGAGTGATTTGGCAATCACAACCTTTCCTGAAAGCTGCTGAAAAGGAAAAGATGAGTCCAATTCCTCTAGTTTAGCGCTCATGTCATTTGTTTTGGATGTGGCACTAATCATGTTCTGAATTCCACTCCGTGTATTCCCATTCGGCGCTGGCAGAACAGGAGAACCATGTCCATTGAAATTCGGCGGTGCTTGTATTAAATGCGTATGACGAGTATTGTGTTTGATCATAATGTTCCTTTGGCGTTGAGTGCATTGTTTTGTATTCTGTGTAGGACTTACGAGATTGATGATCGTTTGTTATCTTTGCCAGAAAATCCATGTTAACATCGGTATTAAAAATCTTAAGTAGTTACATCACTGCCAATTACTTCAATGACGATCGATCACACGGATCATTAGTTTGTTTTCACCACTCGTATTACTAAATTGATTTTCCCTTTGTTTGTCTTGCCTTGGGGGGGGGGGGGGGGGGGGGGGATGGGGGTTCATACTAGGCCATGATATAGTAGTTCCAAGATCTTGTGTTTGTAATCAAATAGATTTTCAAATGTATATTATTCTTATTTAAAAGCGTATATCAGTGTTTATTAAAAATGTATGATATAAGCCTTTAAAAAAATCATATATCTTTCCTTAACTTTCTGAATGCTGATTATGCGCATGGTTTTATATCATTTTGCAAATTCTACGGTCGCTATAATGACCTTGTTTGCGATTTCAAATTTTCACTCGAGCATATTTTTACTGATTTGTGTCATCACCGTTGTTAGGGTGTCGTTTTCCTACTTAAGTTGACTAAAGGTAATCCCGTTTACTTTATTTCGACTAAGGGCTCACGGCGGGTGTGACCGGTCAGCAGAGGATGCTTACTCCTCCATGGCACCTGATCCTACCTTCGCTTATGTCGGAGGTCCGTGTTGCCCTACACTCGATTTTGTATATGTTTTTATGGATTATGATTACGTTTGACACAATGTTAACTTCTCCTTTTTGTATCAATAAAAATCAGGTGATTTCACTGTGCATCAGAAACCCAAGCTTTTAAACAGATATATTTCACGAAGTGAAATACCCCGTATAACGCTTTATATCACATCATTCACGTATTTGTATTCCATGACACACTATATTACATTAAATATATGCACTCTGAAATCCAGGAAACATGACACCATATCTGACGTCATACATGAAAAAACATAAAGTGGACGAGACGCTGACTTACGCAGAGAGTACCTGGATTGATTCGTTCGCTACCATGGGCCAAGGGATATCTGTATTTCTAGGCGGAATACTATACAAAGCTATAGGTCCAAAACTCTCAACTCTTATTGGTGCTTGGATGGCAAGGTAAAGGCACATTTTATATTCTGAACTTGTAGCTTAGCTATTTAGAGAGTGCTTTTGCTGAGACTATGAAAAGTTTGCGTACAATAAAAAAAAATTGATGTGTACAGAAAAGAAATAACGTCGTCGAGCTATAGCTTATTATTTTTTATTCATCTAGTCCCTCTGGTTCTCAATTTCAGTGCAGGCGTACTATTAACATTCTTCACCATTAAGTTCTCTTTCTACTGGACTTTGTTCACCTATGGGTTCATGTTTGGGATCGGTGTGGGGATAGCCTACGCGACACCAATGGGGTGTGCCATGAAAGTTAGTTTTATTTAGTGGTTTGGTATATGTTTTAGCGTCTTTTAAAATATAGACTTCAATTGACGTGAATGCCAACAAATATGATCTGGGAGGGGGCTTATAAAGGCTATGTCTGTTGCCCAATCCTTTTGAATTATTCAATAAAATATGTTTATTGATTGATTATTTACTGTTTTACGTCCCACTCGAGAATATTTCACTCATTTGGAGACGTCACCATTTGCCGGTGAAGGGCTGCAAAATTTAGGCCTAGGCTCGGCACTCAGGGCCTTTGAGCAGGGAGGGATCTTTTTCGTGCCACACCTGCTGTGACACGGGGCCTCGGTTTTTCCGGTCTCATCCGAATGACCGCCCCATTCAGTCGCCTCTTACGACACGCAAGGGGATGCTGGAGGCCTATTCTAACCCGGACCCCCACGGGTGTAAAATATGTTTAAATTAAAAACAAAAAGATATGATCTTGTGTTACTGTTGAATTTTAACGTAACACAGTTTGCCATGAGAGTGTAGATTTATCCCGCATAGAGTTTGAACTCGATTGGAGGTGGAAATAATCATCGTTGTTTTTACACATATACTGTGGCATATTTTGATTTAAATCCACCATGACGTGGAGAAAAAGAAGCATCATATAAATGCTAAAGCAGCAAAATAAAAACCTAAAGAATGTGAAATTTTCCCTTCAAACCACGAAAATTAACCTCTGCGACAATAAATGAATAGCTAGATAACTATACTAGCAGGTTTTTCTTTTTTGTTTTAATCAGTGGCTACCTGATAAGGAAGGTTTGGTTAACGGATGCGTGGTTGCTGGATTTGGAGGAGGGGCTTTTATATTTGACCAAGTTCAAACAGCATATATCAATCCTGATAACCAAAAGGCAAATTTGGACGAAAATGGCGAAAAGTAAGATAAATACAAATGTTTAATAGATCATTTTCTTTGCTCCAATCTGAATGTTTCAACGACAATATAATTCTGAAAAGTAAATTGTACGGTTATTCTCGTGATAAATCTTCATGTAAAACACATTTTTGTTTTTGTTTTAGGTATTTCACGCAGGACGTGATTTTGGACAGAGTTCCCTCCGCTTTTCTGTTGTTAGGTGGTTGCTATGCCATCATGCAGTTTATCGGAGTCATGTTGCTTCAAAATCCTCCACAAGATGTAAGAACCTAGATTACAGTTGTTAGGTATATCTGTCTTCATCTAAGAAAAGGCGAAGATAATGAAAATTGATCAATCCCGTAAGTCCTAAACAGAATACAAAACAATATTAGGGTAAACACGGAGCTCTGGGTACACTAGAGGTGGGATCAGGTGCCAAGGAGGAGTACGCATTTCCTATCTACCTGTCACACCCACCGTGAGCCCATTGCCATGATCAGGTAAACGTATAGCAATCCGCAGTCAAAATTAGTGTATAAAGAACGGCTTGACAATTGCTATTCATGAAACAAGTCAGACAGCATTTGACCGAATGGCTGGCCATACTGGAACTACATCGTTTTAACGACCATAGAATGTGCGAAATGTGACTGTAGAAATACCTGCAACATCATTTTGTTCGTTAATGACCTGTCTCGATTCAAAAAATTTTCAAACTCAGAACAAGCTCTTGAGTATGGAAGTTGAGAGATATACACATCGTATACAGGTGATGATGGTATGTTGCTACATTAATATGGAAAGTTGACGATGAAGAAGATGACATTTTTGTCCGTTTGTCATACATTTGAGTTGTTAGTTTGCCGTTTATGTCTATATTCAATGAAATATAGTACGGAGCATATATGGATAAATGTGGTGTCTTTTATTTCTAGTTTGCTGGAATATATCGAATCGATATATAATGAAAATTATGTCGAATTTCTTGATTTTTTTTCTGTACATCACGTGCTTTGTAATAGACAAGTTTAAAGCATATTCATTTATCAAAACACTTCAGTAATTGAAAACTGGATCAAACGCAACGACGTATGATGCAAAATTATCGAAATAATCAGTCTCTTAAACCCTATTAACGACCCAGGACATATACCTGGATATCAAGAGGAAGAAGAATTCCGTGATGATCGGTTAACCTGCCGTGAATGCATTATATCTTGATCAGGTCAGGTAAATGGGGTAACCCGTAGTAAGGAATCCCGCCTGGAGGTTATAACAGTTTGAGTACGTTTTCATACTCAGACTCAAACTCAGTGGTCTGTATCATTATAAAATTTGGAAGAAATCATACTCAAATAGAGTACATTCGCAATTTTTTCGAGTATGCTTTGGAGCTAGCTCAGAGTCGTACAAAATAAACGCATCTCTGTGCATAAATATATCAGCACTGAGTAGGAGTTTGAGTGCGAGCACGGTAAAACCTCGAAGCATGTTATAATTGTGAAATCGCCTTAAAATATATCTTATCAGCTGAAACAGAGTGAATGTTTATTTGACCAGAGAGTATCTATAAGGATACCTAGGTGCATAATTTCTTATGTTCATTTAATTCAATGTAAAGACAAAGATAAAGAAAAGTGATATTCATAAATGATGTTGCAGGAGTTTCAACGTTTAAAGTTATCTATTTGCAAATTCTATAAACACTATTATAATGATCTAATTGGCAGATACCAGTTCAATTCAATTCAATTTATTCACTCAAAACAATATGCAAGTGGTACATGAGGTACAATAAATAGTTAAACATAATAGGTATCCACGACAGAGGAGTGAATGTAGGTATGCAAGTAAAATCAATAATATATATAAATCTATACATACATAAAATGCATGTGTAAATACAACAGAAAATAAATAAATTTTGTATTACGGAGAACAGACATGTGTTATATATTTTAGAAATAAAGATACACAGTTTCTTAAGTTGTTTGGTATTACAAATGGACATAAGTTCATTAAAATTTCATAATATTTGGTCTTGTACAATATATGCGCTGAAGGATTTTTTTCTAATATCAGATAAAAGAACTGCATTCTAGTAGATAATGATATTATCTCCTATTTTGGCTTCATTGCATAGTACACACAATCGTTCATTATATGGTATGTTAAACCATCGGCCAGTCTCAACTGGGAGATGATGGTTAGTAGTGCGAAATTTCACAAAGATGCTCCCTGAATTTCACAGGTAGTTTCTCAAGATAAATTTCAGGACCAAATTTTGTTTTTGAAGAGTCTATAAATAGTACTTTTGGAAGAATTAAAAACATCACTTGACCAAGTCGTGGTAAATTGATCCTTAAGACGTTGTTTACAGCGTCGTTAACCATTTTTCATTCACAGTAACCTTGTTCATACCATATATTAGAAAAAACCACATGTATCTAAAATTTTGTTGATAAATGCAAGCCATGAATTTTTAAATGACCCATTACTATACTGTGAATTTAAATATCTGTAAAGATATATAACAATTTTGTTTTCATTGCCAGACACTAGTTTTGCCAATAAGAAATCATTCTAGTGTACACATTAATATATATAGGAAAACGGCCTGTTTCATCATAAACCATATATGATGGGAGTGGAACTTTTTTAAACGGAAAATATGTTTCAAAAATTTTAAATGTAAGGTTTCTAATAATTTGTAAATTCTCGTATCCCCAAATTTCGCATCCGTAAATTAATACAGGTAAAATTACTTTTGTCAAAAAGATCAAGTTGGCATTTAACTGGTAATTTAAATTGTCTAATTTTCCTTATTACACCATACATAGCTTTCTGTGCTTGTCCGCAGAGATGCTTTTAGCTTTTGCAAAAAGACCCTGATCTAGAAAATAATATGCCTAGATATTTGAATTCTTAACTTTCTCAATGATATTACCATTGTAATAAAAACAGAGAACACTTGGTTAAAAGACCCAATTTTAAGTTAACGCCCACTAATTTTACCTGTGTCCTAGCGCCTGTCAATCCAAACTTTTAAACAATAGATCTCAGGTGAATTGACACTTGCAGATGCCATGGTCCTCCGGTATCCCTTGATAGGTGTTTTTATAACAATTACAGCCCATTTACATAATGTACCTGAAGTGTGTTCCTTTGATCTTGAGAAAGCCCAATACTCCCAAGTTTTGTAAACAGTGACCTGTCTATTTCCTCATATCCCTTTGTTAGACTGTCATTTTCCTACTAGATTTGACTACGGGCAATCCTGTTTACTTTATTTCGACTAAGGGCTCACGGCAGGTGTGACCGGTCAGCAGAGGATGCTTTCTCCTCCATGGCGCCTGATCCTACTTTCGCTTTGTCGGAGGTCCGTGTTGCCCTACACTCGATTTTGTATATGTTTTTTGGATTATGATTACGTTTAACACGATGTTACCTTCCCCTATTTGTATCCAAAAATGTCCCCAAACAATGCAATTTAATATAACATTTCCCCTCTCTATATACACGTATTATGAATAATTAAGTTACAAACAACCAGAAATGAAATGCATTAAATAATAATTTGCAATTTATTCCTAATCCATAACTTATTGAAATAATTCATATTGATAATGCATACTAGTTTGGAAGGGATGTAGATTTTATGTCAGCTATTGCTAGGGATACCACCATTATACAAACTTTAAGGTCACAGATACCCTACAGAGAGCCCTGCTACACTCCCTGCGTATATCAACAGCAAGATCCCTTGGTCAGATAGAAATTCCAGGTAAATAATATGACCACAGATAAGCTCCGCCCATAACCAGTGATCCGTGAAGAAACCGACCGGTATTTTTGGGGGTCTTTGCTGTCTGACGTGTTTCATAGCAATTGTTAGGCCGTTCTTTACACACTGATTTTGACTACAGATTACTCTGTTTACCTGATGATACAGAGCTCACTTCGTGTGTAACAGGTCAACAGGGGATTCTTACTCCTCCAATGCTCTTGATTCCATCTCTGGTGTGTCACTCTGACAAACAATGATATGATGCTTGCAAGGTACAGTGCGCAACATGTATTTGATTTTCTAAGCAGCTAATCCTTGGTCTTCTTTGTTTACTTTTCGTTGTCTTATTAACTCTTTGTAATCCACACGCAGTATTTTACAAGGAATATCATTGGGTATAAGTTGATTTAATATTAACCTTCAAAATACGTCACTTCTTATCACTTTGCACATTGTGGATCAATCCATTGGATAAATATTCGCTCCCTATAGAAAAGTATCAATTAGCATGTCAAAGACAATAATTTGCCATGCAAATACGTCTGCATGTTACGTGCTAGTATCTCTGTTCACCTTTTTACTATCTCTTGTTTAAAAAATAATCAATCTTTTGTATGTACTAAGGAAGGAGTTGTAGTTGCTGCTATTGTGGTTTTTCCATGTTACATGTATCCAGTGCTACATTTTTGTCGCCAAGACTCACCACCAGCAATTTTGTACATGTAATAAAATGACTTTCATTCAGTATCAACCACTGTTGAATTCCAAAGACAACGACGATAAGAATACCATAGAAGCCGACAGTTTACATAATGAAATTACCATCTCCTCAGAAAACCCAGACCTTTTCAGGTAAAGGCCGAGACATTGTAAGGCATGATTTCAAATATTTTTGTATCCGATATACCATAAACTGCCTATTTTGCTGTATCTAAATTTGAACAATTCTGAATTCGGGGAATATTTTTTTCGTATTACATAGAATTGATATTAAATATTTACTTTTAGCAACGAGATGTATTTGTATACGAAAATGTAATAATATTTTATCTTTATCTACGCAACATATTGTTTTCTATTTTACTGTATCAGCTAGATGCAGTTTTTTTTAAAAATGTTTAGATAAACTACAAACGTTGTCCCGTCTTCCTCTCAATCCTTTAACCCACCATGAACAACAAGACTACCTGCACTAGATGTTGGTATTTATTTTTCGTATAGCATTAGTGCAAATGTATGTTTGATTTACTGACATAGGCAAAACTACCCACATTGAAAAGAATGCTTTTGTTTGTTCGCATTACGCCCATTTTAGAATGTATCAAACGCGTTCTTTATCGTGCCATAGCTTACTATGCTGTAAGACATCTCGTCCGAAAAACCTCCAAAGTGCTATCGTATTTTATATGACAGCAGTACAAGTGAAGTTTCTTCATCGTGTTCAGACAGGCTTCACGCTCAATGGGGCATACCTTGTCGTGCTACGGGACTTTGGTTATAAAAATCTCGTTCTAAAGACCTGCAAACTTCACTTCTAAAAGTAACAAGCGTTTTATGAAGGAGTGTACGAAAACCAAGAAGGCTCATTCGATAATCGAAATTTAAAATCCTCATAACACTAATGTACCCATATGCACGTGGAACAAAATAAACTCCACTTTTTTCTGCAACGTACTTTCCAGTATATATCATCCCCTACAAACCAGGGGCGGATCCAGAAATTCGAGTTAGGGGGCGCAACATCATATGATGCAGGGGGTCTGGGGGCCGCTCCAGAGTTTTAGAGATTTTGTAGGGCTTGAAATTTGTCTCCGAAGTAGTAATTTTCACTATATTTCTGTCATTTTCAATCAATAAAATGACGCAAATTTTGATGGATTTTGAATCTATTATTTCTTTCTTCTGAAGAGGGGGGAGCCACGTGTAATTTATTAATTTTTCCAGTTAGAAAAAAGATTATATATTACACTTGATATATTTTAGGGGGGGGGCGCCGGGTGCGCCCCCCCCCCCTTAAATCCGCCCCTGCAAACTGAAGGATTTTCCCGCCCAAAATCCTAAGCGCTTGGGTCTATTAACTACAGAGGAAATTTGAATTCTTGATTTTGATTGGCTGATTTGGATATTGATATTGAATCTCCAATCTTAGATTTCGAATTTTGAATTAAGAATGTCGAATGAGCCTTCTGGACTTTCATATGAGTGCCTTCTTACGTCTTAGATATAAAGTGGCCAAGGTACGGGCGGGTCTAGAACACACGACCTTCTGATCACGAAGCGAATGATCCACCACTTAGCCATTGAGAACTGTATAAACGTGGCAAATTGCAGTTAGGTACTGTGCATATAACATAATGGCATCTTGTGAATTTCATTTCGGCAGTAAATACTTTTGTTGATTTCTTGATTGTGTCTATTATAATAAGCTTTTTTTCTTTTCCCTAAGAGAAGAGGAATTTTCACCGAGGGAAACATTACGGCAAAAAGCATTTTACAAACTATGGTTCATGTATTTATTCAACGGACAAGGAATCAATTTTGTATCTGAACTATACAAGGTATTTTTAATGAAATACATGTATAAATAGTATTCAATATTGAAATGAAAGTATACTAATATTTGTATATGATTTAGACACCCACCCCATGTAATACTAAATTTCTCATCTAAGTCTCATAGTCATTTAGTCAGAATTCTCCATTCTACACAAAATAAACATAAACTCATGAACAAAATATCTAATTCTTCCTGATCTTTGGAACTTGTAAATGATAATAAAGTAAATCAATTTAAACACACGTGCGTGTGTTGGCTGTACGAACAATGGTAACAAGAAAAGTTTGATGCAAAGCATCAAATCGGCCGCAACATTTTTAAATAGTGTAAGCAAGATATTTCTTAAGAAACATACAGAAACGACCAACATACTCTTTTTCCACACCCTTCTCCGTTGAAATCCTAAATCCGACCATGCTTAAGGCAAACTGCAGTAGCGACGCAGAATTGCGTTCTAAAATAATAAAGGGCCATTTCGATGAGATATGCAAATGGGACAAATATAATTCTTAGATGTTGAATATCAAGTGTTGTGGTTGAAAGGCATACCAGGGATATGTGTCACGTGATGATAGCGATATTCTATTTGCTGGACTGGCTATATTGAACGCAAATCTGATTTGCAGGTTGATATTTTATACAATGCATCAATCAAAATATACATGAATTAAAATATTTGAAGCCGCAACATACTGAAACCAAAATAACTTGTTTTCTCTATTCTCAAAAACTCTAAAGAGCTTTTAAAAAACTTCAAGTGACACGAGATTTTTCTAAGATTGACTGCATCAAAACGTACGAGTTCTCCACACTTTATACAACAATTCCTCACGATAAATTAAAATCTAGGCTTTCTCAGATAATTGCTTTTTGAACAAAAATGGCACCCGAAAATACAAATTTCTGGTCGTTGAGAAATAAGATACGTAACTCTGATTGCCCACACAAGTACTCTGAAGAAGTAGATATTAAGAGCATGACTTGGTTTCTTAATAATAATATTATGGTAGTCTTGAGACCATGTTTCCAACAATAGCTTGGATATTCCTAATGGCCACTAAACTTGTGCCCCTTATTGGCAGACCTATTATATTCATACGAAGCAAATTTGCTTCAAACAAACTGTTACCGGGATAAAAACAAAAAGACTTGCCGTGCTCCTTCAACCTACATATAGTAATAGAACGATGCCTATATCAATTAACAATCACAATTTTCAACAATTATGTCCATTTGATATATCCTGCACGAACTCGAAATAAAGGACACCATAAGTAACCTGGCAGATGTGTCTTCACTATCTGGATATTCTTACAAACTTAATATTGACTCAATGGCAAATTGACACACCTACATATATGAATAAACGCGTGATGATTTTGCAATCGGCAATCTTTCTCATTTCTATGTAATATATGTAACCAATGTCACCTGGCTTGTATGGTGTGATGTCTCTCAGTGTATTGCATATCATAGAAGGGCGATCTATGCGTATGATGCAATTTTGTTAAAGCCGATGCGCCAAACTACTAAACAAAAAGTTGATGTTTGACGAGTGCGAGGCCATAACCACGTGAAAAATGACAGATGGATTAAAACACCAACTCGAGCTTGTCTGTAACTTGTATGGCAAAGCAATGTGCCAAATATCAAAAAACGAATATCTGCAACAAGTAAGAAAAAAAGTCTGGAAAACCAACTGGACGGAATTGGGGACGAGACAGCAAAGAAGATAAGCTATAGTCCCTCCGGCTACAAACCGGCTAGTGGAACTAAATAAAGTTTGCTAGACCAAGAAATAGAAACATGAAGAGTCGAATAAACTAGCCCTTCAAGAGAGTTCTGACACCGAGTCGAAATCCTTATATCTCCCGAAGGCGTATTGTTAACCTGAGTTCAGGAATTTGAAATAGAAATCATATTTGCTACTTTTATGTCCAGAGAGCTTGACCTTGTTGACCCAAATTCAATAGGAAACATCCGGACTCATATCAATTCATTTTATGTTACTAGCTTTGAACTACGGAGATGTATTTAATTGCGTAGTGGTCTAAAATTAGAATATTCACAATATCAAAATTAATGGATTATCAATCCGTCCGTGCATATCTCTGATCCTTTCGAAGTTTTGGCCCCAATCGTTTTGGCACTACATCATCACCTTATAAAGTTTTCACTTCATGTTTCGGATTTCCAATCATATTCGGTTTGAGCATCACTGAAGAGACAAATTTGTCGAACATGCGCATTCATGGCTGGGCATAAAAATTCGTTGTGTTGTACGGTTGTAATGATATAAATTGAA
>CAJDSM010013197.1:119-36004 GCA_903981925.1 Ostrea lurida | reverse complement strand
CATAGACAAAAAACACGATATTTTGGGTTTAAATATGTTTGGTTTCAAAATATTCTAATTATTGTATAATTTAATTGATGCTTTATGCAAATCCTTAACTGCTCTCGCATATCAGATTTCGCATTTCAATATAGCACACAGTCCAAGCACAACTTTATTCCGACCTATCATTCACACATACGCTGACACAGATCCGGGGTAATGTCTTCTATTCCTGTTTTACATGATGCATGCTTCGTTTGTACATGCACAGCGAAGCCGGCCCGCCTTTTCTCATCGGTCCTGTTCAGTCTTTATTTACCTGTTTTTAGGTACAGTGCACAGTTGCTGCCAATTTAACTGCGCGAGTTTCTAAAATCCACTTCCGTGTTTTTTTTCCACATTCACCTTATTTCGGTTTGCCCTCCGGTGATCTTTGCTGCCGTTTCCGGTTCTTCACATGTTTCTTCGGCCGTGGATGGTGTATTACAATTTCGTTTTTCGACGCGCATTTCTCTGGTGTCATTGAGTACCTCTATATCCGTGCCTTGAATCCCCTCTCTCTGCGGCTGTTCCGGCTCTTCCCGGTCTTTACCTTTTCAGCCGAGCCTTCCTTCTCTTATCCATCAGGATCTCCTTTCGTTTTGTCCCTTTCCTCCCTTTTTCCCTTTTTCTGCTTTTTTTTCTGGTTCGGCACTTTCGTCACGCGAGTTGTCACGCCTTACTATCTGGTTACTTCCTTCTTAATGTGAATGATTTTACATTCGGCCTCCCTTGCATCACCCTTCCACGTGCAACACTGTTACGACTCCTTTTTCACTTCCAATGTCGACCGGCGAACGCCTTTTTTTCTGGTTGATCCGAACAACACACCAGTTTCGTCTAGCTTACAGTTATCTTTTCCCAATGCTCACAGTTTTCCCACAACGTGGCCTTCCTCGCACACAGCCGGCTCTTGCATTGCGTGTTTGGAAATCTTCTTCACCACAGTCAGGTTGTTATTATCTCATATAGGAGTCACTTTTTAAGACTGAATCACCGTTTTTAGTAGCCACACACACTTCACCCTTCACCTCACGGTTCAAACTACGGGCAGACTTACCGTTCGCCCACTTCCGTCTCTTTTTATTGATAGTTTTGGTTTCTCTTAAAACATCACGAATAAAGGTGTTATCTTCGTAGTGTCAACCTTTGAGACTCCTGGGGATACGTTCTAATTATTCAGGTACCTAGTGCAGGCCTAATACATTGTACAAGATGTGTCAATACCAGTTTTGTAGTCTTTGGTCAGCATTTTCGGGCCGCACCATTTCTGCCTGTCGCACATAAGCAAGGTCTAGCTCATTCGTTTCTCCACAAAAAATAAAAACAATCTTAATTCTTGTTTTTTTTAATTAGACAATTTTCGCAAATGTGTTTAACTTATGCTTTTAGTCAAAAGTATGATTTTTTTTCTTGTTGTATGAGTCGTTGCTGTACTTCAAAACAAAAATAATACTGTCCGACACTGAAGACATAGCTCTAATTCATCAGTAAACCAGATTTCGATAATAATATTTTTTTGAAATCGGGTCTACACGCTGTTCATATGAGTTCTTTTAGTTACTTTATTTTTTTGTTTAAAAGTACCGAGAGTTGTTTAGATCCTCGCCTGGATATTTTAATTTGTCGACTGTCCTAGCATAGATTAGAAAAACTAACCTTGCCTATGATGAAGAACTTAATGTGAAGAAATTTTTAAGTTGCCACGAGCTTAAGTTTGTTCTATTATGATGATGTATTCATAAAACTTGATTCCTCAAAAATATGTATCCTGATCCCTTCAATCCTCATAAATACACCCAGTTTTATATTTGACCCGTCCTTAGTTCATTTCTGGCCACTGCTATATGGATAGCGGCCATGTGGATTACCTGACATCTATACTCGCGGTTTTTCACATGTTACCCTACCCGTAGTTTTTTTTCTTCCACGAATGCCTTTGAGGTAAGAATGGCAACTGACTACTTTCTCACTTCCTGAAAATGCATTAAGACCATAACGCCTATATCTGTTGGTGAGAAATACCCTTCAAAATAAGCATGTGAGGCATTTCCAGGCAACCCACGTTTACGTTAAATTTCTCAGTAACCCGGTCTATTCTTTCGTTTTGTCAAAGATTTTCAGCAAATAAATCTCACTCCTGTTTTGATCACTCACCTTTCTCTTTTCCGGCGTGCATTTCTTCTCGCTTGATCATAAAAGACTCCAGACATAATAACCATCGAGGGATTTCGGCATCCTTGATAAAAAATTGGACAAAAACTAGTGGCTATATGTCATCTGTGAGGTTTCTGTCACTGCCAATATAATATGTGTATCTTTTCATACATTTTCTGAACAATTACATTCCTTAGGTTCTAGTTTAACAATGCTTAACAAATTACCCTATTCCCTTAGTTTTCGACTCCAATCTATATCCTTTTCCTCGTATTGTTATTTTAGGGGGCTTTAATACATTCCACGCAATGAGAAAAAAACATTTTCTCAAATTATATCGTGCAGATGTCACGACGAGCAAATTTTTGAATGATGGCATTCCAGGTTGGCTCAGGCGGTCACAACTCGTCCATGAGAGCAATTCATGTGTATATTTATTACATGTTCCCCAGACACACCTCATTGTTCTTCCAGTTTAAGAGATAGGAAAGCCCATCAAAAAGTTTCATAACTTTGTTGTGCCCGTTGAGGAATCCCTTTTATTAGCATCCGTGCGATACCGTGTATATATTTTTCATTTCGTTTTGATATCAAATAGCAGCTTTATCTCAAATAACGTCTATAAACACAAGCCTCAACCTTTTGGCTTCAACACTCGACGCAAATGCTTTCTAAGCAAGTTTCTCTCGCCCAAAATTTTAGTTTTTGGAGATATGTTAGCGACACGAGTTACTTCTACTACATTATTGACAACATTCTTCCCACTCTTGCTCCGTTTACCAGTGCCTCCTAGCTCCCTCCCTAATGTGATCTATTGGCCCTTCGGAGGTCTCATACACTTGGCGTTATTTAACGTGCTGACTACATCTTGGGCCACCTTCATTGTCACACCTCCGCATACGCCACAACATAATGCTGTTTCAGCACACTGTCTGGCTCTGTAGATATCCTTAGAACTTCGATTGATGGCAAGTTCATTTCCCATGAAGCATACTGCTTAAACACTGTGAAATATAATCACAGAGATATCTGCTATGCTTTTGAATTTTAGTTTGGTCCTCTTTTGCTTAGCTCATTAAAACAGCTCCTTCCTATTATTAATTCGTATATACGCTGGTTTCGAATTTTATGGGCTGGTACCGTCTGTGCTAACACTCTGCCACCCCGCTCCCTTCTTGTACCCCTACACCTGACCACCCTCTCTGCGTTCCGCATCCTTCCTACCTAACCGCTGTAGCCCAGCTCAGTGGCGACTTAGTAAGGCCCCGACTCTGCGATAGTTCTGCGATGCCTTACGACCATTATGTCTTTATATTTCCCATGTCTTACCAATTCGAAGCACAATGAGCATCGCACATTGCTGTTGTGTCGGTCTGCATATGGTCTACTGAAGAACCACCGATTTCCTCCTTGCAGTTCATCACTTTTGGTTCATATGCAAGTTATTTTCGTCCCGTTCGAGTACATCTCAGACTACCGGTTCGGAGTTCATTTTTGGACTATGACCTTTCACCCGGAGGTCCCATATGTCGAGCACTATTCGACATCGTGTGCGACCGTTACCACACCCACAGCTACTTGCTCTTTCGTTCCACTCAACGACGCATTCTACACGAACACACAGCAACACCACGCCTCTCCAGCCATAATTGCTCCTGTAACGCTCCACTGGGTTAACAAATTTTAGCAAGCCCATACTTTTCCATTGCCGCGACACCATATGATAATCCCCGTTTATTTCAACAGTCTCGTACACACATTAATAGACAGTTTGCAAAATTATTTCTCATTCACTTGGCCTCGGGTGCCTTGAGTAATCCCAGCCCCTTTATTCACCTACAACAATCCACCCTGCTTCACAACCACGTGCGCTCTTTCACCATGTCCCTTCTTCGCCGCTTCAAACATCGCATTATTGTGGCACGCGTCTCTAAGCCCCTTGACTGGTTGCTCAGGTGTTTTTGCATAGTCTCCCGTCTGGTCTGGGTCTTATGAAGGGCTACTTTGTCTGCGTAGGGCCAAGGTTAGCATCTTTTATTCCCCCCAAGTTTTGTTCCTCCTGCACCCGCCTGCTGGCCACGGGCTCGCTTCTCTTCCCTGGCTTCTCCACTCCGCTGCCCCTCGTACTCATTGTCTGCTAACACACACTCTCCGGCTGCGACCCGACCCCGAAGGCCTACCACGTGGTGTACCACACACCAGCGAGGGTCCGTGTGCGGCCACAACCTCAAGAACTCTACAACTACTTGTGATGATCCGTTCGAACAGTAGGAAGCCCCTTGAGTTGCGTAACGATTACTTATCACTGAACTTTTTAACTGGTATACTCAACACAACTGTAATTATTTGACAGCAAATCCTATATCCCATTCGTTCTGATGAATTTTCACTCAATAATTAGGTGCCGTTCACGTACTCGTTTCGTAAGCGTTAGAACATTAGGTTTGTCGGCTCGATGTGGCAACGTAACCCCGAAATTATGCAGACACTCACAACCCTCAACCGCCCGCCGCCACCGCTCCGCTCACACTCTATGATCACCATATACTCAATCTGTTTTGATCACGGCATTTCTGGGCGCCATCTAGTTGCACTTGTTCTAGGTAGTTTCCACTGTTAGACCTTTCGCCATTCCTAGCCGAGGCTTGACTTTCACTTGTCCCCCTTACGTTTATTCCCATCTCACACATTTGTCGTCACAAAAATCTTTTCTTCGCTCGTTGAAGATTAGCCAAAGGTCCACTTCTAAAGTTTCATATACTTTGTGCGACACCTCGACTTGATCCTTTGATCTTACCCATCCCTTGCTTAATAATCAACTCTTTTTAGTTTCATGTTCCGCGATTGATACTATCATTTTAGCTTGCCTTTGATTCTAATATACTGTTCACAAACCTTGCAACAAACTCTCACAGCGCCGTCTTGCTTCGCCAATAGTACGGCTCGTAAGAACGCAGAAGTTCTTTAAGTTAGTTTTTGAGGATGATGGTAAGAAGATAGTTGTGTGTGAGCCTCTATCAGCTCCCTCTACATGCCAGGGCTGGCCCCTTAAACACTTGCATCCTATGATCGACGATATACGGCTCTGGCTACACATTACTTCGAAACTGCATCGGTATCTTCACATCTCCCTTTGTTACAAAGTTTCTATAATTTAATCACACTGCTAACATTTACAAGTATTTCCACCCTGAATATTTATCCTATAAACCCAATATTGTTTTACCCCCTTTTCTGTATGTCAAAAGATATTCGACGCCTGAAAATTCGAGCATCTCATAAACCATATTGCCAAGGACCGCATGTAAAATTGCCCCTTGTGCATTGAATCGTTTTTTTTTTTTTATCACCTTTCGGCGTTGTTCATTACGCCGGCCCGCAGCACCCTTGAACGTTTTCGCGTGAATGAAATTTTGATTCGCCCCCTTGCACAATTATTGAAATCTCGTCCTCTACAATTCCCTGAAAATTGGAGACGCCCTCTCTTGTATATTCCTTCCCTAACCCTGGCCGTTTCCGTGGGGTCAGCAAGCCACCCATGTTTACGTGCTGATCAGAATCTACTTGTGACACGCCCTTCCGAAGGCTAATTTTACAAAACATGACGCGGAGGGACCGTGCATGCTCAACTTTTTTCGTGGCCACCGTAATATTTAATGCCTGTGCACCGGACGTTTCGAAACTAATAAATCTCCGTTTTCGGTCTCCTCCTCCGACTGCCGCCCCCATTTCGCGGCCTCTTCCGCCACGCAGCGCTGCTGGGGACCTAAGCATTCCTACGCGGCCCCATGCGGATCCTTCTGCGCTCAGAAAAACTCCCTCCATGTATAATGATAATTCATACACCTGTCTCCACTTTTTCCACTCAATCACCTTACAACAATCGCGATTGTCTATCAACTTTCTGTTTTATGCCCCCGGATTAAAAAATTCCGGGGGATATATATTTTGTCTGTCCATTTTCTGTTGTCTGCAAAAACTTTAAACATTGGCATCAACTTTATGATGCAAGTGTTTGCGACCTTCATATTACATCATCGTTTGTTGTTTTATGACAAGCCCTTTGAACTGGTACCAATTTATGACCTCTTGCTTGACGTTGACCTACTTTTTAAAAAACTTTGACATTGGGCCTACTTTTGAATGGCATGTGGTGGGACTTTCATATTAGCCACATGGTGTGTTCCTTATGACAAAATCTTTTTACTGGTACCCATTTTTTGACCTCCTGAACTTGATCTTGAGTTTGGATCTATTTAAAACTTTACATTGGCTATAATGCGATACGATTTATTTTCCTATTTCACATGTATAATCTTTTGGCAAGCCCTTTCACCTGGTTCATGTGGAATCCGGTCCGGGGGCATCCGTTTCATTAAAAATCTTGTTCTCCATTATATTTTATTGTATGCTTTACGTCTAATCGGTTTCACTGAATTTGAGGGAATGATGCTAATTTTTCCTAATGGAATAGTTAGTTTCGAAAACTACTTCTTTGGATAATGTTTACATTATTTTCAAAAGAATTTTTTCAGTTAAAGCTTAGACGATTTGTAACATTGCGGTTTTATTTTATCTGTTACTATGTGTGAATGATGTTTGTACCGTAGTCATTCATTTAGGAGGAAGACCTTTTGTTGTTGAGAACAAGCGTTAGTTTTATTTTTTTTTTCCTTACAAACATTTTGTGGGCAGGGACTTTCTCGTATGCGTTATTTGCCAATTTTCGATTTAAATTTCACGGGATGATAGATATTCTGAATTTTATAACGGATTTTTTTTGTTTTTATCGAAAACTTAAATATTAGTCATTATATTGACGTTTTTTGTGAAATTTTGGGCTGTCAGTTTGGTCAGAAGTGTTCTCGGAAACTGTTAGAGATATCACCTTCCAATTTTCAGGAGGGATGTAGACGGAATTGTCATAATTGTGCAGCAGGGGCAATCAAATTTAACTTCAGCGAAAAACGTCAAAGCTCGTGGCCCATGACCCGCCCCACCCCGAAAAACGTCAAACATTTTCAATGCATTTTTGTACATTTTCGTCATATCTTTCATACAGCATATTTGTTTAAAACATTTATGAATAAAAGTTGTGGTAATTGACACGCCGTTTCGACCACTCACTCATCAACCGTTTTAAGTGGGGCCAAGCTTCAATTAAAGGACGTGATATGGGGTCAAAACTACATTTTCTAAATAATCATCAAACACTCAAAAGAATTTGTTAAGCATTATTGAAGCAAAGTTGTTCTGTTTAACGTTTTTAAGATCAGCTGATAAACGAATATGAAAATTGATTAGGTAATAGGGATTTCAAGGGGCCAAAAGTATGAAACTTTGATTCGCTTATCATATTCTCTCAACGAAAAACATTTCTGTGAAACATGTTATAATACATGAATTGCTTGGATGTGCTTAACATATGCATCTTCAAATTTTTGTCTTACATCTCCCTTTAGGGAGTTCAGGGGATGCACCTCCCTAAAATTCAAAATCGTATAATATTATAAAACCTAGAAAATATTTTGGTTATACATTGTTATATAAAAGTTCTAGATATTACAGGCTATTCGACGAATAATCAGTTTTAGGGGCCAGCCCTTCACATTGGGGCTGGAGGGTCAATTTATTTCTTAAATATCTCAAAACGTAAAAAGAACTTGTTTTCTATTCATTTATCGAATCAATATCTGGAAATTCCATAATGAATTGCTAAATATTTTACACACTGCCGTTTGGAGAGTAGGTCTTGTAAAAACTTCGTAAAAAATCGTAAATTCATAATATTTATTGAATAATGAAGAAGAGTGAAATTGATTGATTATGGTTATTAATACTTTTATTTATACATATTTCTAAAATGTAAAGGCAAAGATAACGAACAGTGATCAATCTCGTAAGTCCCAAATAGAATACAAAAACAAGAGTTTGGCAAACACGGACCCCTGGACAATCATCCTCTGTTGAGTGGTCACTTTACACGTATTTCTAATAAAGAATCACTTTAGCGAAACACTAAAACAAAGTTTTCCCGCTCTCCAAATGCGCACATTTTAACATAACCAGAAATAGATCGGCCGCTTCTGTGGCCGATAATGACCATATCATTTGGAGTTGATTTTTAAAGAATTCCATTTTAGAGTGGCCTGTCGTTTTGGGCACGAACTTATCGACTGATTGCTCCCTCGTTCTAGTGACGGAAGACAAGCATTAACCTAATGGTACTAATAGTTTTATTTGCCAGGAAGCCACCAAAAATAAGCCCTGTTCTGTAGCTGTTCTTCGAGGTTGAGATAAACACTTAACTTGGAATCAAAGTGTACATGTACTTACATGCGTTTTCTGTGATCAATCTATGGTTATCTTACCATCATAGCTTCCCATACCTTGGATATATGATATGATATGATATGAAACGATGTGATATGATATAATAATATAATATCATAATATGATATGATATGATATGATATACAATGTAATATAATAGAAACACTATCATATAATGTAATATAACATAATTACTTAATAGGTTTGTTACTGGCTGTCTACGAAAATATGTTGGCCTTCAATGGACTTGAACAACCCGTCATTTTCGTTGAATAAGAAACCTTATAAGTGTTTTGTCAGAGGACCAGATATAGACGGCATTAGGTATGTGAAAGTTGTAAAAAAAAAGAACTAACGGCCGCCATGTTCCCTCTTATTGCTTACTCGCCGTCACGAAACGTGGGACTCGTTTCAATCAATTACATAAGCGACATTCGAGGCAAACAATACATGATACAATATGATATAAAATATATAGTGTTTTGTGTTTATCTTAGTATTCCCTAGAACTTTACACTGAAAATCATCAATACCTCCACGTTTTATATGAATTTGTCATTTGTTTTCTAAGAAACAAATTTGAACATGTATATTACTGCTTAGTTGTTCAATGTTTGATTTCATTTTTCAGTTATGGTGATATGGTGCCAAATACTATTACCGGAAAAATTGTTGGTGGTTTGTGTTCCCTAAGTGGAGTTTTAGTCATCGCACTTCCTGTTCCTGTTATAGTGTCCAACTTCAGTAGAATTTATCACCAAAACCAAAGAGCTGACAAACGAAAAGCACAAAAGGTGAAAAACTGAACCCAATGCATGATGGTTATTTATTCAAAGAGATAATCGTATTGCAATTAAGGTTTGTTTGTTTCCTCTCTTTTTAACACTCCTACCATTGTAATGTCGTGACCAAATAAGATGGTATGTTGTATACTGTTTTACGTCCCTCTTGAGAATATTTTACTCTTGTGAAGGCGTCACCATTGCCTAAAAGGGCAGTAAATTTAGGCCTGAAGGAATCTTTATCGTGCCAGCACCTGCTGTGACATGGGACCTTGTTTTTTGCGGTCTCATACTATATATCTCGTCTCCCCATTTTAGTTCGCCCTTTAACCCGGGTTTCCACTAACATGAACAATGTACTATAACAACGTTATATAAAAACTTATACACTGTAAATTTGTGTTACTAATTTGGGTGCACCTTATGTGACACATTTCGAAAGGTGATTTTTCATCAGCGATGTTTGAAGCCTAAAAGTATAGAAAACGAAAAACAGCTAAAAAAAAAAGAGAGAGAGAATTTTATAGAAAGCCTTTTAAAAAAGACCAAGCCAAGCTCAAGCTAGTAAAAGGATCTTGTTACAATGTAAACTACTTTATTTCCGGTGTTTCCCCAAATGATAGACAAGGTAGAAAACATTAGTTCATTTTGCTAGTTTAACATCGGACATCTTTCGATCACCTCTTCGGCACTAGAAATGCATATATGCACAATTTACTGACATGTGGTCCGTACGTGTTGACATGGAGCTTCACCTATCGTACATCTAATGAATCACTATGTGTTGGGTATGTGATGTAATTAACTGCAGTGGAACACGTGATAATCTATGCATAACGGTGAAGGGTCTTATGTTAATTTCCATAACCCCCCCCCCTCCCGCTGACGTCATTCATTTGTATGCAAGTGAGAAATGAATTAACACATAGAAAATAGGTGGAAATGTGAATATATAGGACGTGAATAAAGACCTATCGAACAGAGTTCACCGTGTTAAAACCCAGATAAAACATTTATGCGTAGATCCAAAAAAAGGACGTGGTTTACTAATATGACGGTAACGTGATCAATCACTCGCCTCGTTTCAGAAAAACGGTGTTAAACTAAGGTCTTTCTTTGGAAATTATTTTCCTTTATATCCAAAAAAACGTAATATTTTGTATGCATATCTGATAGTGTTTTGTTGAATTTCATTTATCTTTTATCAAAATCTAAAATGAAAAAAATGAGCATACGTACCTTTATAAAATATGAATTTACCAAGAACTTTCTGAGCTAGCGATCCGGATTTAATTGTGCGCTCTGGATCATAAAAATCAGCAGAAAAATTGATCTATCGCTGAATGTTACTTTTACATTTTTGGTCCTATTTTGCCATATCACTTTTGATTAAAACACATAAAAAAAAAAATATTTCTATCTACCTATCCAGTTTTGGAAAATTTTCTTACCAAAAATAGAAAATAGCGATAATTAGACGTAAAATTTCAATAATGATGAAAACTCTGCCCCGAACATGATACGCAGTAATGACGTATCCCGAGAGAAGATGAATGTTTTATGGAACAAAAAAGATACGCTCGGCACTGAAACATTCTTGAATACATCCATTGCCTGATGCCGTTAATAGACCAAAGTTTCTATGCGTCGTCCTCACTGTCACGAAGGAAAAAAAGCCATCTCTACGAGTCCCAGCCATCTTCTATCTCTTAAACCGTTCAACCTAAAATTACTTTCATATTTCCAAATATCTATTTTAATGACAGAGGTTTAAGAATTACGGAAGGAAAATATGTTTTTACTACATTTGTATTTGAAATGATGATAAATATAGCGGAGCAATGAATTAAGTCTATGTGAAACTAGTCTATGTGAATTTCAAAAATAATTCGAAGTAACAGTGCAATGTGATACAAGGCTGTAGCTTAGAGAGAAATCTGAACTCGGTTGTGATCATGTCACTTTTGATACATCTGAGCATCGTGATGCGCATGTGCGTGATGCAGTGAATCGATACCTACACATGTAGAATATCGATATGTAACGATTCTTTTTAGAATTATGAAATTAACACATTTAATTAGTTGTTTGATATGAGGCAACGATCTAAAACATAAAATCTTGTTATATTTACACACCGTTATGGTACCCGTAAATGCAAATGCACTACTGCATGAACCTGTATGTATGGATGACAAATGAATTGAAGAAAGCTATAAATCAAAATGCCTCGTACAACTTCCCTCACACGCTGTAATACTAGTATGATACTCACTACTGTATATAGTTACATGTACTATCAGTTGCGGATCCAGGGATTTCTGAACGAGGGGCGTAGTAAAAATAATTAGGATTTCGGGGCTGCCTTGAACCCCCCCCCCCCCCCCAAGTAGGTTCAAAGTAAACCCTAATGGATACCAGGGCTACTGGGTTCTGACAAAACATAATGAATATATTTTAGTGTTTTAGACATATTAAATGATGATATTTGTGATGACGATATCCGATGTCCATTACTACTCATTGTGGTCCACGCTAGCGCTAGATCCGCCACCTACTGTTATACTGTAGTTATTTAGACCAGTTCAAAACACTGAATGTACACACGTTTATTGTTCAACATTGCACCTTCAAGTAACTGTAGATTGTGTAAAACTTAAATTGTTTTGGCGTTTTTAGAAATGTTTTTGTCTTTAAAATATAAGTATTATTTGTATTGGATTAAAAAAAAAATTATAACGTGTTCTCACTTGTTGGTTCAACAGCATGATCTTTTGTCTGATGACGTTTTTATCACGTGCATATTTTCGAGTTATTTCTCTCTATTTGATTTAATATCTTCTAATTCAACATTCTTATTTTTTTTTCTAAAGCATGAGAACATGGAAACAAACAAAATCTTATATGATGAATGAAATCAGATTCAAATCAAGTGTACATGAACGCATGTAGAAAACATTTATTGACCGATTTTCCGATAATTTATGACGTGTCGGACCTCAGACATTCGAATGTTGCCCGTGTACCCAGTCAATAATTGGATAAAAGGCCAATATATCAACAGGTGCAATTCGATGATCACAAAAAATATCATGATATATCCTGATACGTTAATAGATGTATGTATATTGTTTACAGTCTATAGATTAATCACGTATTCATTGAGCTATATTAGCAATTTCAAATTTGGGAGGGCCATTTATTTGGAAAATGAATTTTAATGTATTTATAAGTGAAGGGTGTTGACCATTTATCATGCTAAAGAATCAGTGTTGTTCAAACCATAAATAGGGGGCCAAAGAGAGAGTGGCAATAGGGTCAAAGATAGGATATATGCTCATGCATGTACATCTTTACATTTATAAGAAACATCTCATCACACAGGTTGCTCGAATAGTGGTTTTCAAGGCAAACTCGAGGGCCTTCTTGAGATCAAGTTTTTTGAAAGAGTGCTCCTCATATCAATCCTTGGTCCAAGAAAGTGGTTTAAATCTAAAACTGCTTTCTTATAATTTGAGAGGAAAATATTACTGCAATAATATGAAGGAGTGAATTATGTAATATATCGCAGGAATTCATCTGATATTTACAAAAAACATGTGTAAAATGTCTTAAGCTGAATAATGAAATACTTTGTGAACAAATATATTTTCCGTTCTCCACAATCTCGTTAGACGTTATATGATTTCGTGAGAAATCTGGAAATATTGGATTTTGCTTGTGTTTTGTAGTAATTTGTTGCCTTTTGGCTGGTTACTGGAAGAAAAAAACCCTCAACGATTCCAGTAATTAAAAGAAGTGCTTTTGTGATTTTCTCTTAGGCAACATTTACATCGACTGATATTTTAAACATATTCAGCTAAAGCATTCTCCCTTTGGGTTTTGATTTATTAGACATAGTTTGTGTTTCTTAAGAAATTTCCCAGCAACAACTATATCTCAAGCAAAATAGAAAATCAAATCAAATAATAAAAATAACCCATTAAACACCCCCCTTCCAAACACCCCTAAAAACACCCCCCCCCACTCCCTCCCCCCCCCCCGAAACAAGTCAGACCAAAATTAAAAAAGACAAAAAAAAACAAAAAAAAAACGACCCTCCACCCCCCCCCTAAAAAAAAACACCCTCCCTCAATAAACTCCAGAAAACCAAAAACAACAAACACAAAAAACAAACAAACAAACAAAAAGAAACACACCCAACTGTCATATTGAAGAGGTTCTACATTACAACCACTGCCGCACAGCGCATTCCATTTCTATGTTGGTGCATTACTACAGTACAGAGACGAGGCCGGATTTCTGGAAATTAACTTAAAAGTTGAAATTTGGACTGAAGTTTATTTCACTCGAATTCCGGCCGCTCAAATAAAAGAAAACCCAAACTTAAGTATGTGATTTTTTCGAGAAATCCAAGCCAGCATTCTGGTATGCGAGGATACACGGAAATTCCATACTGAATATATAATTCTGTGTTTTATAGAAACATGTGGAAACGAAATAAATAGGTGTAGTAACATTTGGAACTGTTAGCGGGACAACCATGCATTCATTTGTCCAAATCAAATCAACTATTTCAATTCAAGCCAAGTTAATGACCCAACCATGGACCATATACTGACATTTAGTCATGTATATATATAAGAACGAGCAATAAACCACTAATTGGATGTTAATAAAAACTATTCTTGTTGCATTGTTATCAAAGAGTCTAAATTATTTCTGAATGCAGATGGAATGCCTCTTCGATCTGAATGAATCTTATTGATGATAAGTCACGATTCACTACCGTACTTAAATGGGATAGTCATCCAGCATCTTTTTTTAAATTATTAATCTTTATCAACAAAAGAGGATTCCAATTAGCCTAGCATACACAGCTACCTTATCTATGAAAATCACTCGTGCAGCTGTCTGTCCACTTAGTTAGCATGGACGCTAAAACGGGGTTTACATGTAGGCGATGCACGGTCGTCCAGAGTCATCTTGTCCTCTTGGCATGGGTTGTTCAATAAATCTAAGACTGTATCAGATATTTATGAACAATTTTCAAATTTAGAATTTATTCATGCCTGTATTGATTTAACTTAAGATATTTACGCCATTAGACACTAATATTCCTTATTACATCTAGGTTTGTTACTGACTGTCTACGGAAATATGTCTGGGTGTTCAAGTCCATACAAATCGAGGCTTTGCCTGTCTTGTATTGACTGATTGAACTACCCGACTTTTTTTCCGTAGACAGTCAGTAACAATTCTGCTTTGTAAAGGACCAAGTACAGACGGGATAGTTTGTTGAAAAGTTAGTTTTAGTACTAAAAATACGTAACAGCTACAATGCTGCCGTCTATATTTTGTTACCCACCGTCTAAAGAAATATAGTTCTAAGATAGTCACGTGACGCGTTTCAACCAATGGCAGAGCGACAATTTAGTCCGAGGCAAAACAATTAAGCATATATCGTTAAGAAACACTTCAGACCGAGAAAACGTCATATACATTCTTGTTTACATCGAATCCCCTGTCGCCCTATTACACCTTATGTTTAAACCACAAGGAACTTTCATTTAGAGATTAATATTTCATAAAGCTTGTACATACATTGTACATTTCACATTTTTTACGTGCGTGTATAATGCTTATTTTGCACATTTCCACCCCTTCTCTTTTTCAGAAAGCGAGAATAGCGCGTATTCGAATGGCCAAGAACGCTAGTGGCGCCGCCTTTATAAGCAGCAAAAAGCGGGCGGAAGAGGCAATTCGGGCGCGTGAAAGTGGCCTAGAGGTGGAGGATATGAAAAACCAGGACACGTTAGAAATGCAGCACCACCATCTACTTAGCTGTCTGGAGAAGACCACAGTATGTATACACGGGACATAAAAAAGATCAGGGGAATCTATATTTACCAAGGGGACACAGTGTACATGCTAAATTTCTTCCGAGTCGGAGAGTTTGCATTGTGATTGTTTACAGTTTGATGAGGTTGAAAATTTTTGCTAAGTAAATATCAATGGCTAGTATTTCTATTCAATTTTTAACAGGATCAGCCATCAGGCTATGTACATTTCTGCAGATTAGGAAATCATGGCTACTTTATTTTATTTTCGCGAGGTACACGATGAGAGGATTGATTCTATATTTAAAGGGGCATGGACACGTTCTGAGCTAAAATTTTTCAAATTTTAGATTTCCATTTTTAATGTTTACAATGCTCACTTAGGGTATTTCTAATGGTCAGCAAAAATTTTAACGTCACTGGTTAAGTTACAAGTGAGATATAGCACTTACAATTTATCACTAAGTAAACAAAGCTCGAGCCTTGTTTTTTGTTTACCTACATTGAATACGCTAGTATACGTTCCGTTTAAAGCAGATTTTTTCATATTACAAGTTCATTCTGAACACAATTAAACAGTTCCTAGTGATTCTCACATCTCATTTTGTTTTAAACATGGTATTTTTTTGTGAAGTAATCTTTATGTAAACAAAAACAAGGCTCGAGCCTTGTTTACATAGTGAAGAATTGTAAGTACTGTATCTCACTTGTAACTCAACAAATGACATTCAAATTTTTGCTGACCATTAGAAATACCCTAAGTGAGCATTGTAAACATCAAAAATGGAAATCTAAAATTTGAACACTTTTAGCTCAGAACGTGTCTATGCCCCTTTAAAAAAAAAAAAAAAAAAAAGCATGCTAGATAGAATCGCGATTTTTTCATTTTTCGAAATCACAGGAAAGTAGAGGTAAAATGTAGCAGGATAAGGGTTATGAAAATTTTCCGATTGTTGCATTTTCAATGTGTCTTCTGATGCTGAATTCATCTTTTTAAATTCATGTCTTCATCATGTATATTCACCATTATTTACCTTTCCGTAGATCCTGCGCATCCACCCCAGAATGCTATTTTTAGAATTTATTTTATAGCACCTTTGAAAAGTAATATTGAATAATTTATATTTGAAGTACTATGTTTCAGTCTTGGATTGAAAATCGGAAAGGCACAGCATCATGCATTATGCATTTTAATGAATAATAAATGTGGTTTTGTTATCAAAATGACTAACACGCAAGATCAATATGCCTGAGAAAAAAATCATGAATTATACCATTACAGGGTTATAATATACAGCACTGAATATATTGAAATCACATTTCTTGAATTTTGGTAGATATTTAGTTGCTGCAGCGTGATCATTATGCATGTGAGCAAAGCGGTTTTGCATACACTTTAATTTGAATAACATACAGCTTGGTCTTCTTCAAATCGGAAAAAATATTCCCGCCCGTCAAAATTTCGTATACTATAAAAGTTTTGATTTCAAGTAATTTGCAAATTCAAATAGTCTGTTATTTAAGATATTGGAAAAGTCCAAGCTTTAAGTTTACAAAGTTACTAAAATTTCTACTGTTTTTAACGATATACAGTGTAGTAATATGAAGTTTAAAATGTGTGCCCCTCTAAACAATACCAAACGCACTCCTTTCTCCCATCCAGCCCAACCCAAGGTTCAGATCAGATACAATTAAAAGTATAAAAGAGGTTGAAACAGGCCTGGTTTTGCAGGACCGAGAATTTGTGGAGTTGGACATGGCGTACAATGGGGCTCCCAACAAACCGTCTGAGACGCCCCCTCCCTCCCCGGACCCATCTCTGACGTCACTAGACCGACGGAAAGGCACAGGGTGCTGCGGTCGTAGGTTTTCTCCACATCGAAGATTTCTCGTAAAGGTAAGCTAACCCTCCGAGGGAATCCGAGAGGTCTGTACCTAGCAACCACAAATGAGCCGAAAACCACTAATTTGTACACTGTGTTTGTACCTCGCCCTGACGTCAATAAATTTCAGAATCTGGGCAGATATGCCAAGTCATTACTCGTTATTATCGAGTATGCTGAAATAAAATTAGTGCATTCGTCCTCATAGACAAAGCTGTAGCTAGCAGGGGGTGGGGGTGATTTCCTACATAGAAATAGGGTTTGGGGACCCTCCGTGGGCGTATAGTGAAGCCCTGGTGGGGACTGGAAGCTGGTAGATTCTTGGCATCTTGACATGGAGTTTAATTTTTTCGGAGGAAGTGAAATTCTTATTTTGTTCAGATAATTGGCATGCATTTTTATGATTTATCAAAAAATATATGATAAAAATTACAAATTTGAAGAAAATGTTTGTTTAAACTTGATACTTTTGAGAACAATGGTAATCAAATGCTGTGTTTAATTTTCCTTAAACGAAATTTGAAGCGACTTTATCCAAATCACTGGAACAATTCGGTTTTTTTTTAAATCTTAATTTTTATATTTTATCTCATTTTCTTTATTATTTATGCAAATGGCTGTGGGTGCTTGGGAATACGAGCATAAACCTAAATTCGCTTTCGGTAGGGGATGGAATGAGTTGAAAAAAAGAGTGTTTTTTAACATGCAAAATCCCTCACTTCCGGCAATGAATCGTTATGGATACACAAAAACTAACATATAAACACCTGCACAAAATTGCACATTATTTTTGTACCTTTGGCGGTTATTACGTATATTAGTCTCTTCACGCTCCTCACACTCCTCCCCGATATGAGACATTTATCATTGTCCATGGTAGAAATCACGTGTAAACCCCATTATAATCTCCTTCATCGCACTTTGCAGTCATACATACAAGTACATTCATAAAATGATATACGTTATTCAGTATAACTGACCAAGTCGTAAGTCGTTTTGGGTGGATTTAATGGGGTGTGTATGTTTTATTTTGATTGAAATTAACATGTTACATGTACGCTTTGTTTTTCTACTATACAAATCAAAAGGGATTTGAAACTTAGTAATACAATAATTTTATGCGTTACTAACATCAAATATATAGAATATGCAACGTCTGTTTAAAAGATTATGCTTAATTCCAACCAGTAAATTGTCGAAGTTTTTATGGTCGATTTGAAAAATCCTTACTTTAAAATGGCGGAGAGTAAAATGTTTTTTCCTCTTTGCGTTGTGTATAAAATTGATGTTTTGATCAAATATAGCCACGGTAGAGACATTTTTAGTGCGCTTATATTGACTAACAACGCTTATAGCTGCTAATGCTTAAGTCTGTTGTATCAGATTTGTGACATCCTAACATTTTAAAAGCCAGCTATTATTTGTAGCTATCGTATTTTAGGTATGCCTTGTTTATTTTTACATCTGTCCATTAAAAATGGAGTAAAGTTAATGCTTATAGCATTTCAGAATGTTCTTTTGTGTTATTTTCATAGTTTTAGCCGATTTTAGATTTCATTTATGCAGAAATTTACTATTCTTTCATTTCTAAATTTAATACATTCATGTAAGAAAATTTTAATTATTTTTTTTCCAGCGACGAAATACGGACTCTGATCAGGACGACCTGAACGATATTCAAATTCGACTTCCAACCATTAATCGGTCTTCAAGATCCAACTTGAACGCTGTCAGCGGCGGAACGACGACATCCAACAGCAAATCCAACAATCTAACAGTAACCACCGCCATCGTCACGCCCCCCACTCCAAGCACCACCCCGGAGACTGAGTCCCTACTGACGCATCCTGATCAACCCCCACCTCCTTACCCACAGACGTCATCACGGAGTCACCAACCTTCACAGAACGCGGGAGATGTGAAAATATCCTCATTGTGATAACGAATCGGGAATTAGCCGTCTTTGCATTTCACCAAGAAGTTAGTCAAATACAGACGTTTGTTTGTCCATCGCATTTGTGCTGCAATAATATTGAAAATGATATTCGATTGGGAAATCTTGTGAGAATTTTTTACCTCAATGTTAAAGGACTGAATAGTAAACACGAAAAAGGATAAGAGAATGAGCTTAAATCAAAATCTTGATGCGATGACTAAAAAAAAAAATCAAACACGAGAAACGACGTGAAATATTTGCTACAAATTCTGCCCAATCATTTCCACATAATGCATCAATGGAGACAGTGCACTGACCACAACGGAATGTTTAATCAGTGTGATTTTTTCACTATTTGGTCACGTGATTCTTTTTTTTCCCTGTGAAGGGATATAATAAGAGAACATTTCGTCACGTGATACTTTCCAGAGCGACTATTGTTTTTTTTTAAACTATATGTCTTTTAGAAAACATTGCTCACGTAAGCTGTTACGTCTATGTGTGTAGAATTTGCATTTTTGTATTTGGATCAGATCGCACATTTCATGTACGTCATATCATCCCGTCCCATTCAAAGCGAGATAACTCCATTTTATACTCTTTCTATGTGTGACTAACAGCACACCCTGCTATGCATCGCATAACGAGTGGTATAATTATATATTCACTGAGACAAAACATTCCTACCCTGATATGTTATTGATATTCTTGTTCCGTCAGTCAGTTCAAACACAAAACACGAAAAAATACATTGTGAACCAAAAAAAACACGTTACACGAGAAAAGCGTGGATGGTAGCGTTTTTGGAATATTTTGATTGCAAGCGATACAATACCTAAGTACAAGAATTCTAGGTATTTCTACATTGATTGTTTTTTAACTGTCCTGTATACTTAGTATTTGTGCATATTCATCTTCTGGGATTTTTTAATTTTGGATTTTCTTAATAACATTTTCTGCCCAAAATTTCATACTAAAAACTGGTGTTGATTCACTGAATATTCATCAAGTTTATTTGTTTATAGATTTTCTAAAAATTTATATATCCTGAAAAATTCATAGAACTAGGTTGAGGTGATATTTCAATTGGTAGTTTTCATACTCTACTCATCAAATGGAATCTAGAGAATTCTAACTTAATGATTGATAAACAACTCTTCAGACCATTCATTATAGAAAACATTATGTATATGACATCGTAATATTCTTTTTTTCCCAATGCAATAAAACCTGTTTGATAACTTGCATTATCAAGATCTCCTCTTTTGGGAGATAGAAACTACTCTTAAACAATATGGCGACATCGATCGTCGATGGTCTGCTCATGCATTTGAAAACAACCAACACGACCAACGTTTTCACCATAGCATTGTAGCATTGCATACAATGTATGCAAGATAACAATTATACGTTTAACACACATACATTTACATGTACATTCAAAACTTTTCATTGGATAGCTTCCTTTTTGCCATTCTTCCTTTCACTTGTAGATATTCCTAATCAATATTTCAAGTATACTTTTTAATGTTCAGCTGTAGGGGTTTAAAGTGACACTTTTCTAGAAAGGCTACTGATATTAATTGATTACATGAACAATGTAAGTAGTTCCCAGATTAAAAATAAAGAACCCAGAGAGTATGTTTTGCACTGTATTGTGCTATTCAATTGACGTGATTGGGCGGATATGACCTTTGACTTTGCCTCACAGTAAAAGGTTATTAAAATAATTATTCCTCTGATCAATTATGAATATGATATATCTTTTGTTATCAAGTACGATTTTAGTTTAATGCTATAATTGCATTTTACGTAACATTGTAATGGAATCGGGAAAATGTGCAGTTTATCATTTATCTGCACTAATAATTAATTAAGGTATCGAACTGGCATAATTGAAGGTTAGGTATGTGTGTATTGCAATTTAAAAAGCTTTAAAGCAAATAAGGTATCTTTTATAGAATTACAGCGCCATTAAAAGATCAAAGGTTAGCGAATCGATGAATTTTTTTTTTTTTGACTGATTATGGGTTTTCCGAAAGGTTTTTCATAGCCATCGACGCCCACTCCAATTTCGAGATATTTTTTTGTAAAATGATGTATCTATTTATATTAATCTAGTTGTGGGTGATGCGAGTGCTGAATATTTTGTTCAGGTAAAATTCTTGGAAAATATGTATCATTTGCCGATTTTCAAAAATGCTGGAAGAGCCACCTACTTATGACGTCATGCTCTATGTCAAAAACGCGAGGTTTCTAGCTATAGTAGATACTCTATACCGAGTTTGTTTTAATTGATATTTCTTCTTCGAGAATATATTGTAAAGTGAAAACTGTGAAATATATAGACACGTAACTGTTCTTTTACATCAAATGGTAAAGTAGACTATGCATAGTTGTTTTGCATACGTATTTCCTAATTTCCATGCACAGCCAATGAAAAGATAACTCTTAATTTACTTCTTTTTTCTTAATTGAATCAATGTATTTCCGCCCAATCTGATCACTTGGATAAGACAATATACCAAATGAAATAAAGTAGGAATACAAACAGCTAAGGACACACTGCTAGGATTTCACTCTGTAATCTAAACATATATAGATGGTATATGGCACTTTTGTATAAATAGTTCTCACAGAGCAAGTGTACATAAATTAGCTCCTCCAACACTCACAATCATTTTTATTTCCCCTCAAACGGGTTGTGTTCATTGTGCTGAAAACCACTCACGTTAATGTAATTTTTATGACTGGGTGAATGTTACATTGTCGGATAATTTGATACTATTTGTGCAATTCATCCGTCAAAACTACATGTTTAACAGAAGAAAATAAAAATACCCATATTGCGGGTGTATCACTCCGCCATAGTTTTGAATGCGAACTATTTGATCCTTGTGTGTGACCGAATGGAAGTGATTAGCCTATTGTGCAGTAATGTTTCTCTCATTTGGAGGAGCGGATCTACACAAATATGGATGTGGTGTTGAGTGATTCACGTTGTTATACTCTGCTTAGAGGGATAAGACACCTACCTTTGACCCGTGTGTGAATTGATCCGTAACTCGGGGTTATAGTGTAGGTTAGGACGGGCAAACCCGTTGTTACTGTTTTATTACTACAATAAATTCCCATTACAATCTTATTCCAGATTTTTCTTGTGCTTGGTTTTCCTTGGAAAAGGTATTCGTCGTCCGAATTTTACCCGTACGAACTTAAAGTGTTTCCTCTATATTTCGTTTCCAAAATGGCGAACATAATATGTTTCTTCTTTTTCCCCTTCGAGAAAGTGACATACAGATAGCATGGCTTCCTCGCTGACAAGGCTTGAAATGAAGAGCTCGTCCAATATAGTGCTTGTGTACAAATGCATAGTTTAGATACTTTTGAAACATAAGGGAATCATTTTAAGTTCGTGACGTCTATACCAGTACTACGGAGATGCTAAGGGTTTTATAGTTTCGTTTGGATATAATGTCTACGACAGCGTTTTCATAGATTGAATGATTTATATAAATATTATGTGGTATTGTTGCGGTTTTGTCCACGACGATTTTCACCAACGACGTATGTTTATTCCACACTATCGGCAGGAAAATCTGCTGAATATGCTAATGTTAATAGACTTCCGCCACCTGTCGCACATGCGCATTGCAATGACTGTCCCAATAGGTGTAATTCTGCAATCAGTAGATTTGGTGTTGCAGCTTAACTTTGTTATGAATATATATTTATCTTCTCTATGAAAAGGTAAAGATAACGAACAGTGATAAATCTCAAAAGTTTTAAATGGAATTTAAATTGAAGGTTGGGCAAACACAAACTCCTGGATGTAACAGAGGTGGGATCAGATGCCTTGGAGGAATCACCATTCCCTGTCGACCGGTCACGCCCACCGTTAACCCTTTATCTTTATCAGGTAAATACGGAGTATAAAGAAGGGCCAACAACTGATATGAAGCTAGCTGCAGACCTGTATATAGTTGTCTGAAAAAACAAAAATTCCGACAGATCAAAGAGCTACAGATCCACCCCTTATCAAAAGCCTTCGATTTACGAAACACAAAAAAATTGCGCATGATTGAGGGCTTATATCGTTGTATATTCCTGCATCGCCAAACCATAAAAGTCCTTACATATTTTCCTACCATGTACGTGTCCAAACATACCTTCAAATATTCATTAAAGCCTCATTCGACCTGAAAACTCGCAGCTTCAAGTGATGTGATTTCGTATGCAGACGTAGTCATGTTAAGTATTCAGTATTTCAATACTGCATTTTGCCGTAAAACGCCGTGAATCTCGATTAATACACCTATCATCACTCCACCGCGTGAGTTACGTACCTTTGCAAGGTCTATATGCTGTGAATTATAGCGAGTTATTAAGATTCCATACAGTTTTTGGGTTGCCTCACTTTAGGGCATTATTGCAGTTTATTCAAATGATATAAAAATATATCAAATCCCAAAGATACAGATAAGAAAGTTAAAAGTTACCCAAAGATACAGATAAGAAAGTTAAAAGTTCAACGTAGGGAAATACGATTTGTGTCCGAAAGACAGTGGCCAAGGGACGTAACTTGTGCGCAGTGTTAATAAGAGGATTCTGTATTAAATCAGCATATTGGCTATCTTGTCTAGATTGTCCACACAAAATGAAACTTTGTTAACGAACACAGAAGTAAAAATGACAGCACCACGTTCGCTGTATAACAGTTTGATTTATTTATTTTCTGTATCAAAATAAATGCTGTATAAAAAGGAAGTGGTATATGAATTGCATGCATGTATTTGTATGAAAGACCTTTATGCTTTGCATATGTACATGGAAATGAAAACAAAAAGCTATTTGCAAACAATATAACAGGAGACGACACATTTCATCTGGCAGTTAAGCGTAAACACACAGTAACTGTTACATCACTTTCAGCGTGGAAACAGGAAACGCTACTTTTGCATAATGTCTTTTAAGAAGAAATCTTGTACTTTTTTATCGAATAACCCAGTCACTTTTGTGTGAGCGTTCCAACACAATATTCGCTTGCCTGTAATTTTGTCTGGTCTCCTGACGAGAACTGAGCGAGATCTCGCGGTCTGGAATCCTGGCTCCCTGATGCGGAGATAGCCGACTATTTGGTCTTTCTTACTCGTTCTTACTTTGTGGAGGGACACGTATCGATGTAAAAACTGACCTGGAAAATTACAAAAATTAATAAGGAATCAGTAAAGTTCATAGGTAATGTATTAATTTCATATTACATGTACTAATACCAAATTGAACAGCAATTACATGTAATCTCAAAAGTTTTTTGGGTTTTTTTGAAAGTTGAATTTCTAACAAGGTGATTGCAAATGTGAATATATCTATGCAACTGGAAACATTGATTTGTAAACGCAAAGATGAACTTTTAAAATGCTATATATACATGTACTTCGGCGACTTGCAGTCACTTACATGTATGCAAACGTCAAAAATTCGTTATATACCCAAACTGCGCAATAAAGTAAACAGAATTTTACAGTTGATTACATTAATGCTAAATTGTCATGTAAAATCCTATACCGATTTAAACTTTGAACAATGATAATCAAAGCATATGACCAAATTTACCCAGAATTCCATCCGATTTTCGCGAAAGACCAGCCTCGTTTTCGATGTATAAATTCAAGTAGTCAACGGACATATTAACAGAAGCCATAGTTCTTTTGATGGCGACTTCAATTTTGTTTCCAAAATCAACATATATCACTCTGTCTCCATTAACGGTCAGCACTTGAACCGTAACGCCATTAAATTTAAGGGGTTTCTTGTCCTTCCAGAACAGTTCGGCTCCATCGTAGATGATTTTGGTAGGCGTAACTTTCATAACATGACTCTTGTATAGAATAACAACTTCTCCCATGAATGTCTTCATATGACCATGTTTGTCGAATGTGAACGAAGGAATAATTCCAGCTTGAAACCATTCGTGCTTACCAGTTAATCAACACAGTACATGTACATGCCTTTAAAGAAAAGAACTTTCCATTGAAAAGAAATTCAATATGTAACAACCACCATTGACCCTTTTAAATAGATATATACATTTATTACATACTTAGTAAATAAATACAGTTTTTTGCATGTGCGATACAGATGACATCACAATAGCCGTATCAGCCGCCTAGGGCTGATAACCTGTATCAGCCCTGCAAATCCATATCAGCCCTCCGCATGCGGAAAAACCTCGTTCCGGAACCCCTTTGCTTTTTACCGCTTCATCATTTTTGTAGTATACACATTACAGACGAACGTAAACATTAAAGTTGATTAAAATATGACTTGTTTTGTATGTTTATTACTAAGTTATGTAATAAACGTTTAACATAATAAACATACCTATTTTCCATGATACAGGGTGTATTATTCCTATGTACTATTACTCGATACTCGATACGTAGTGTAATTACTAGTATATATTGTCGAAAATTGTCGAGAGGTACTAATGTACACGAACCTGTGTGCGGATCAGATAGGAGGCGAAGCACGTCCCCGGACTTGGCTGGGATGTCGAAACACAATGGATGATTCAGGTCCTTCATCCTTATCATGAAATGTGGATCACCGCCACCTGAATATCAAATGAAGGTAATATATGCAACAGTCCACAACGTCACATATCAGCTCTTGAAGGCGATATCACCTTGTCTTCATAGGTTCAGAATCACATCAATATGGCATATATTACACACATGTACGTAAATAAATGTACATGTATGATGAAGTTTAAATAAGAAACACAAAACTAATTCGGATTTTTTTTCCAAAGTCAAAAAAATACAATTTACTAAATAAAAGTTAATATATTTTCGCAAAAAGTAGAAACACCGAGAGGGTAAATGGAAAATCAATAAGTAAGCGGGTTGTGATAATATCTTCTTCCACCGCCTCCATAGGAACGCCGCCGCCACCACCACCGCCGCCGCCACGACGTTTGGGATAACTACCACCACTTGGGGCACTACTGCCCTGGAACCACTGCTGCCACTTGAGCCACTTCCACCCTTGTCGTGTCACTGCGATAATAGTATACATGTGCTTAAACATAAATAGATAACTGCCGATATACTACTTTGATCATTGTTTGTTTTACGTCCCGTTGAGAAGTTTCACTCATATTGAGACGTCATCAGTTGTAGGTGAAGTACCACAAATTTAGTTCTATGCTCTAAGTAGCGCTCAGGGCCGTAGCAGTGAGGATTTATTTAGCGTGTCACGCCTGCCGTGATACGGGACTTCCGTTTTGGTCATATCCGAGAAGACCCGTGATTCTCGCTTCTTAATGCCGAGCGTTTGGCGAAGGAGCAATAACTACCCATTTTCACATCTTTGATTTGACGCGTCATGCCACGAGCTGGGCTCGAACTCACGACCTGCCGGTTGCGAAGTACTGTTACAGGAAAGGAGAAAAAATATTGATGGATCGGGAATCGAAACTGGGACTCCTGCATTACTAGTCAGGTGCTCTAACCAACAAGCTATCCTTGTCGATATCTACAGCTAATATAGCCCAAAGCACCACATTCCTTCTTCCTTAAATTGTCTTCGCCGTCGAAGACACAAGACCGGTTCTTTGGTTACTGACAGGACTTTCATGGGCAAGTTCAGGGGTGATTAAAGGCACCAAATGTAACAGGAAATGAAAAAGTTATGTCTGCACAGGGAATTGAACCCGGGACCACTACATTACTGGTCACTGGTCAGATGCCCTACATGTCGCCATGCACTGAGCTATCCAGATCGATATCCATGGTTCATATACTAGTAATCTAAACCTCTACATGACTCTACACCAAGTATTACTCACCCAGTAAGTGGACAATACGTCATTTTAACACTATTTTGGTAAAGGTACTTCTAAATAAGTTTACCAAACACCAGTTATGGGTCCTCCAACTCAAACCATACCATTTAAAGGTACATGTAGCATTTCGTAAATTCTATGGTCGTTATAACAATTTAGTTTGCCAGTATGACCTACAATTGAATCAAATACTGTCTGATGTGTTTCATTGTTAAGCCGTTTTTCACACACTGATTTGACTACGGATTGCTCCGTTCACCTGATCAAGACTATGGGCTCACGGCGGGTGTGACCGGTCAACAGGGGATGCTTACTCCTCCTAGACACCTGATCCCACCTCTGGTGTGTCCAGGGGTCCGTGTTTGCCCAACTCTTGTTTTTGTATTCTATATGGGACTTTCTAGATTGATCGCTGTTCATTATCTTTGCCTTTACACTCAATTAACACTACATTATGTAATATGCCATTAATGATCAGAATGTGAATACTATATGGTGGGGATTGTCCTATCTGAGCACACTGTACACAGCTGATAGTACTTACAATCTGCATCCTCCCCCTCCAACAAATTCCCTACGTCCTTTTTGTCAGGCTTGGTGACCACCAGAGAGGTAAGGGGTGTCACAAATTTGTACTAAAAATAGATTACCGACATCAATATTAAAAATAAATTTGTACAGATACGAATCTGTTCAATTTGCTTATAATACATGTAGTTAATATACACAAAATTTCTATCTAGTTACATGTAAGCTCAAACAATTTTCATCAGTGTTTGTTTATGTTATTTGATGTTTATTGTTTTTATTTTGTTGTTGTTGTATTTATTTATTTTACTTTTTTTGTTTTTTGTTTGTTTGGTCTCTTTTTTTATTTCATGAAACACACCGTACCTTTAGCGAGAGCTCTAACGCCCTCTTTTTCATTTCCTCTTTAACAGTTGAGTCCGTCTCACCGATAGATTTTTCTAGGAGCTGCTTGATAGTTAAATAAGCCCAGATTTTCTCTGTTATTTGTTCGTAGTCTCCTGGTTTTGTGAGTTCGGGGAATGGTTTTGCATTAACGTCCGCTGATAGAGCCAGTTCTACCGAACCTTTGGATCCCAAACCTTGCACGGATAAATCAAAAAGTTGAATGGTATTGTCATCCAACTTTCCAGCGACCACTATCTCCGATCCCGTGAAATAGGACGGGAAGGTAGCCGTTGTAACATTCTGAACATCGGAATCGTTGTTTAGATAGTTAAATGAAATGTCTTTTAGAACGGCAGCAGAAATTTCATCGTAGAATCCCTTGATCTGAAGCGTAGCATCCGAATCTTCGTAAATCTTTCGACTTAGTCCATTGTTTTGTATGGCAACCTTTTTAACAAATTCGTAATCTGCTCCTCTACCAAACGCTAAACTATATACAGGAAACGACTTCGTGTTGGAGTTTTGAACATTCCGGAGTATGCTCTCAATATTGGTGACCCCAGAAGACGGTTGTCCATCCGTGAGGAAGAAAATGATCTGTGACCTTTCCTTAGTGTTGGGAGCTTTTTTGAAAAAGTCAATACCTTTCAAAAGACCCAGGTTGATGTTGGTCCCTGAAATTGGACATGCATCTGGTTGATAAATTAGGTCCGACATCTGGTTATAGAAGGTGAGAATAATAGGGACTATAGGCCTAAAAGATAGCAAAAATAAACTGACTACTAGTATTTGACGAAGTGGACTTTGGATTTGGGAATAGCATGTGCAAATGGGCGACACCTTATACCCTTTTTGATACTTTCATATCACTATTTTGGCACACATTTGGGGTGATCATTTACTTCAACCCTCCCCCCCCCCCTCTCCAAAAGCAACGATTGGGAGCCATCGCCTTTAGGACTTCCTGACAAGTAATTGTGATGTTATTAATTACAAACTGTTGATTCCTATGAATTTATCACGCGTAATTTTGCAAGAGGATTAATCGCAAAATAGAATTACTCGCTTTAACTTTTCTGTTGCTACATGTACAATGCACCAAGACGATACGCAAATTCACGTGATCTGACAGATATGAGGCATACCACCATATCAAATACTCGCTCCACCATTGTTTCAACATCTAATTCTCTTCAAACACAGGGCTATAGGGGTTCTAATAAACAATCAACAGTAGTTCCCTTACGCAATCTTTACCTCCAATAGTCCTCATTTTTTTCGCATACTCCTTTGCCTCAGCAACAGACACCGTATTAGCAAGCACTGGTGAATCTTTGTAGTAATACACTCTATCACTGAACTGCAATATATTGAAACGGTCGCCGTCGTGGAGGTCATTAAGGATGCTCAGCACTGCCTGTTTCATCTGCTTCATTTTCGTCCCCGACATTGACCCACTGACATCAAGGATCATCAAAACGTCTTTAGGGATTTCCTCCATGTCCGAGGGGGCAAAAAAGTGAACGAAATAACCATTCACTACCTGCAAAAGTCAGTCACATTTTTTAAAATAAAGAAAATGATATAATCTGTTATACAGCCCATGATAAAATCCGTTACATATATATAATTCGTGATATACATTGTACATATAGTCTGTTTTATGATTCGTTATATCACCCGGTGTATAGTTCGTTAAACTTGCATACTCGATATTTCATAACTGACATTAATCATACCAAAACATCTCCGGCATCTGATGTATTTTCTGTCGATATGCGTACTCAACAAGGGAAATAATCCGTTTATTCCCTGACTGGATTTCTGTCTTTGATTCCGCCTCTGTTGGCTGTACGAGATCCCGGAGATTCGCTTGGTCGGCCTTTTCAACGAAGCCAGGTTGCGTTTTGTACCTGTGACGAATATGAAACAGAAACTAAACATCGACACGTACATTTCTACAACTTTTCATTATGCATGATTCGGGATAAAGATTTTTAACGTGTTTTATTCCAATTCTTGCCCTTTTGGTCAAGCTTAGTCCACATGACTTTTACAGGTAACAGAATTTACGATAATTTCATCTTCATTACGCATACATATTATACCACTGTACTGTACCTGTCGTATTCACGTCTTGACTGCAAGTCATTTCGGCAAGTGGTGAACATCTGACGCTCGTGATGTCTCTTAGATTCCTCAATAGAGACATCTCTTGGAAGGTCTTCACTATCTGTTTGGGATATGTTAAACCACGTGATCATTAGGAGCCTCGTTTTTCGTTCGTAGTAGCTTTCTGATAGGTCAGGATTGAAAGGTTGCTTTCTCCAGCGCCCGCTACGTTGCTTCCACTGAGGAAGTGGTTTGGTTTTTCCTAGGCCTTTGTAACATTAGCAACTTTTAAGATACCAAAAATTGCAAAACCGAACGACTTGTTAAATGTATTAGCCATTTTAACAATGTAGCTTTGATGATATTACATGTACATATTTTATATAGTTTAAATATGAATCATCTTAAAGTCACTGCAGTATCGATTTTACTACGAATTTTAAATAACAGTTTGTAGAATAGAATCCTATAACAGCGGTAAAAATCATTTATAGCACATTCGTATTTCTTTTCTCTGTATTACACCAATCAAAACAGAAAATTCTAGAACCAGGGGACGACCCCCCAATTTTCTTATTATTACATGAACGTGGAAAGACATTGACTGACACCCCCTCTTCCATTGAATGACATTCACAAGAAGGAGTTGAATCATGTAGTTTAAGTGATCAATTGTCCGCCATTCCTCCCCCGATTATTGTTTTTTTAAATATTATTTATTTTCTTGCCAAGATTTAAGACTATTTTGGAGTCAACTCTTCTCGACACCTTTTGCTGTCTCTTCTCCATCCTCCCCTATTGAAAAAAGATGCTTATGTGGCCTGTTAAAAGTTTTTATTTTTACGAAAATTTACGCAACAAATTCTGTAGTTCTTACTGTTGTTATTACCTTGGCGGCGCTTTTGACCATTTCTTTCTTAGCTGGTCGTACTTTTTCTGCGCCACTTGTTTCGTTCACTGTCCCGGGTAAATTCCGCATCCACCAATTTCCCTGGAATATATTGTGTGTCAGTGGTAAAACATTGGAATCTAACCAGTTAGGTTATGGAACCCAGGATTTTTTTTGCGAACCTTGTATCAAAGGCAAGCTGAATATTTCAATGTTCTGAATGTGAAAATGGACAAACAGGAATGATAGATTTATGTCTTTTTTCAGCGTACCCATGACGATAACATTAGGAGGCAGACTCCATGCTAGTAAAAGTGCTTCTTGATTGTTTGCGTAGAGTATGGTATTTTCATTCGCGCCACTCACCGGAAAGAGTTTGGATAGGACACCGCTTCTTTATATACTTTAGGTTTAAGTTGACTGACACAATGCATAAAGATAACAATAACCATTGTCTAACCGTGGGTTGGTTTGTTTAAATAGAAATAGACTTATGAGATGATTCAATGAATGAATTAGAAATATCAGCAATTAAACTGGTCTTAGATGGAATGATTTTATCTGGTCTCTCCTTTTTAATTGAAATTTTATGGCGAATGGATTACTGCTCGATATTTATGCAGTTTAATTAATGAGCGCATGTCATATTACGTCAAGGGGGCGTGAGATTTTGTTTACGTATTGTGAAATTCAAAGCTAATTCCGTGTCTATATGTTGTTTAATTTGTTCATTATATATGAAATGTTGAAAGCATCCACGAGGAAACTGTGTTGTATGCATAGGTGCATTGCATTAGAACGGCTTTTGTATACGTGTTGGGTAATTAATACTACAAATACTCTATTTTAACTTACTTTTATATCCTGGGCTTTCTGAATATAAACCAATCTTGTGGGTGTCAAAATTATACCGTGGACATTCATTTAGTGATATTTTTAAAATGTAGTGGTTCTTATTGAACAAACGGGGGGTTCATCACATTGAGTTTTTAAGCCTGCTTTTTATGATCCAACAATTGGCGATTCGCAGGAAATAGATTTTTAATTTGGTATGTCTTTCTTGTCTGCAGAAATAACGACCAGAACGTTTAGGACTTTCAGCAACAGACAAACGTATGTAGGATATTGAGATTATTTCTGATTAGATTTTTATTCTATACATAGAATAAGAAGTTGTTGTATGCAAGGGGTTCAACAGTACGCATATCGAAAATTCTATGTCGTTATAACGATTAGTTTGCAGATATGGGCCCGACCACTGGGTCAATGTTTCAATATCCATTGCTAGGCATTTTTGCAGACGCTGATTACTCTATTTAACTCTGTCATACAATGGGGCTTTGCGGCAGGTGTGACCCGTCGACTGGGATGGGATGACTATTCCTCCTGACCACCTGATCCCACCTATGGGGTGTCTAGGGGTCTGTGTTTGCCCACTCTTGTTTGTATTCTATTTGCACTATGATATGATCACTTGTTCGTTATATTTTACCTTTATATAGGTCATATTTATGAAGAAAAATAAAATGCTTGCCATTTTGAAATCCGATATGTAGGCTTCATCTGGAAGGGTGACGTCAAATTAACCTCTTGTTGACATGTTTGGCTAATTGGCGACCTTAGCTGGTTACAATCGTTAGTGGCGAAACGATACCGGATATGTCAGGACTTTATATGCAGGTAGTAGATCCGGGGTGGTCTGCAAAAATGACTTATATATTCAGTCGTTCCAGGAATGGAAACTAAAATGTTCTACTCAACATTTGATTAGTTTAGAAGCAGAATGAAAGTAAGACAATGTACAAATCATACAATCAATTAATACAAACCCAGGGCGTAATCCAGGGAATGTCCATTGGGGTGTACAAAAGACTTAAGGCAATGTGAATGGTCTTGAAGCCGCTTAATACAGACCATTATCTTTGTACGTTCTAGTCCAGGGCGAAGCCATCTAAAGCTGAGTGATTTTAGTATTTTCATTTGGTTTCTGGGGGCCACTTTAGGTCCTCCGCGGGTCCAGGACAGGTCCTAGGACGGGGTCCAGGCGAAAGCTGAGAGGTTTTTAGCATTTTTATTTTATAAGGGGGGGGGGGTTGATGCACGTGCACCCAGGTTACGGCCTGCAAATGATATACATTATATTTTTAGTTATATTCATTTTAGTGAAATAACCACGATTTTTACGTCCCCGCCTATACTTTCTCTATAGAGAAAGTGGAAGGCATAGTCTAATGTATCGCAATAGTAGAGCGATGTATCTCATTATAAAATTCAAAATGGTGCATTGGATTTAAGGGGGAAATGACTTCGCGGTGAAATATAGTCGCTCATGTTCGCGGTCTTAAGAAACACATCTGCGAAATTCAGAAGAAACCGTTTAAAATAAGTTTATCAATAGGCCTACGAGAGTTGTCATGTTTTAAGTTTACTCAGTGATTTAGATACGCGAATTCATGAACCCGTGAATTATGTCTAAAACATGAAATTTACAACCCAGTGAAATTTATTTCACCAATACAGTATATTTGCTAAAGCATTCAAATCACCAGTTACCTATATCACAACTGAGAATATTGAACGCATTTATTATTATAATCCTATCTCATATTCATTTTCTCCTTCTCTCATTTTAGGATTCAGATTTGTTGGAATAAAAAAGAAAGCAAGTTTACAACCATTAGAAAAAAGGACGCACTTGGAAACCCGACTGGAAACAGGACGTATCTCTACATCAACTCTGAATCTCTTTCTATCTGGGCTTATACGCTCTTCTTTTGCGCAGGACTTCTTCAATTGCATACTTTCAACTACTATCAATTCATCTTACATACCTCTATTGCAATGTCTTCTCTATCACTGATGCTTCATTCATTAACATGTTTAATCAACTCCATCCACTCATTTATGGACATGTCCTCTATGAATTCATTTTCCATTCCATTCTTATTCAAAAATAAAATCATTGTACATCTACTTCTCTCCTCTTCTACTTACCCTACCAAAGTCTACACAACATAACCATTACGCATACACGGAAGACGTTCCGTCCCTGTTTCCGTTACATTTGAGATATGAATCGCGATTATCTGCTATGTCCGGTTACCGAAAGCCAGAGTAATAGGTGATGATGGTTTCTTAAAAGGACACATGTGCTGGATCAACATGGCCAGTGAAATTCAACTAACGATATAGTTGGTAATTGTCTAATGCTACTAGCGAGGAAGAGAGCATGGTGATTCGCTCCTAGGCCGTACCTTCTAATACTCAATTTTGTCGCGCGTCTATGCGAGAACTTGATTTCGACATTGCGTATGCCATTTAAATAGTCATTCATCACTACTCCAGGCTATAAAGGAAGCTCATTATATAAATTATTATAATCGTCTCTATAATTCGTCTGATCCTTGCCATTTGTGTGAGAATGTGTCTACTGAACCTCATATAAAAGACAAATTTGTTTATGTTAAATACCAAATTAACAATGAGTTTCGTCACAACTGGAAGCGGCACGAGGTGAGGCAGATTGGAACTGTAAACTGCTAAGTTACTAATTGTAACAGTTGGTCCCATACTGGATATATACGCATGCTTGTAGCCCAAATAATACAGGAATGATGGACTCTGGCCTTTGTAGTGGTGTTGCGTTCTAGCTATTGAGTGTTTTAAAGACATAAGAGACAAAATATTGTTCGGGTGGCCAGGATCAAATTCTATTTAAAGTCATGGTAAATGTAAGTAAATATATACTCAAGTTGCGCTCTAACAGGATAGCTTTGACAATGCATTGCAGAATATGTGTAAACCTGCTAGCTACAACGAACGTAACAGTTGTCCATACGATCCTACTGTTATATGGCAATCCAGCGAGTACACAAATATCAGGTAAAGAGTGGCCTGTTAAGTTGGTCTCTAATAACAGAGGAGAAAACATTGTGTACAGAAAATTTGTCCATTGTTAAAAATATTCAAGGTTTGCGTCAAACACAGGAAAGTTGACATGCGGCAGATATTGTGACAACTGACGTTTACACGATAACATAGATTGGATCCATACATGTACTGCAACATGTGCTCAAAGTATCAGGATAGCTGGGCCTATAGTTGGATTTCTGAGTAAATATGTTGACAGAAAATTTATTGACAGACCGGACTCTATAACTTGCAAGAGGATCTCGAGCTGCTCAACTTTGTTTCCATATGACGGACTAAAGTGCAGCTTCCCTATATTGCCACAGCTCATACCCAGGGGTGTTCGGATCCTTTTTAAAGCGAATATTCTTGTTTAGTACAAATGAAGTGTAGGTTGACCTTACATTACAAAGGACGATGTGGTATTTTTTTTCAGAGCGCCAAGATGGGTACTGGGGACCGCCTTAACCGGCCCCAGTGTGGTCCAGGGCAAAAGGCCCTGCATTCGGGAAGTTCCACACAAAGTCCTTTAGGTGGCCGAACGAGTCCACCTCATGTGGAAGCTTCTATTCGAAAATTAGATCGAAATCTGGAATTTTAGTGATTTTTAGGAGTAAAATTTAACATATTAATTAGCCCTATAGGTGAGATACGTTACATCCTCTACTTCCAGAGGTCCTAGACGGCTGCGGATGAGAAGCCTGAGGATGTGTGCCATATGGGGGCTGAAGAGCGATGGATTGTCTGATGCTCAGGCGCTAAGCTATCCGAATCTTTGGGGGGATAGCAGACAAGGCGACTAAATAGGTATTAGGATTCATCATTCTCTTAAGGCTTGCGCCTAGATCAAGGTTCCAAGCGTTTAGTGTTATGGTTCCAGGCTGAATACTATCTCTCTATAACACATCTAGACAAAACTCACTGATGAATAGGTATCTGTGATTTGGAGAGGTGAGTCCAGGTGAGCTGACTCACAGTTCCCTCCCCTGGCAGTCAGCATGACACGACAATTGTTTGGCAATTCTTCCATAACGTAGCTCAAACGTGTCTGGGTGATGTTAAGGCCTCGTTTTCGGTAGAGATCTCAGCGTGATGGCCCTGTAGGCGGTCCAGGGGGCGAATAGCCCTACTCGGCCACAAGACTGAACAAAGAAATAACTTTTTAGCATTTTCATTGCGTCTGGTGTTTTCTTTTAGGTGTGGTGTTCTCTAAAGAAGGTATTCAGAGTGAATCTTTGGCTTGCTGTCTCAGTGGTCATCTT
>CAJDSM010013196.1:19869-53757 GCA_903981925.1 Ostrea lurida | reverse complement strand
ATCGTTTCATATCATATCATATCATATATCCTAAGTATGGGAAGCTATGATAGTAAGATAACCATATATTGATCACAGAAAGCGCATGTAAGTACATGTACACTGATTCCAAGTTAAGTGTTTATCTCAACCTCGAAGAACAGCTACAGATCAGGGCTTATTTTGGTGGCTTCCTGGCAAAATAAAACTATTAGTACCATAGGTTAAGCTGTCTTCCGTCACTTAGAACGGGGAGCAATCAGTCGATAAGTTCGTGCCCAAAACGCAGGCCACTCGTAAATGATTTCTTTAAAAATAACTCCAAAATGTAATATGGTCATTATCGCACAGTAAGCTGGCCGTCTATTTCTGGTTATGTTAAAATGTGCGCATCGGGAAAGCGGGAAAACTTTGTTTTAGTGTTTCACTAAAGTGATTCTTTATCAAAAATACGTGTAAAGTGACCGGTCAACAGAGGATGATTGTCCAGGGGTCCTCTTGTTTTTCTAATTATATTTGGGACTTACGAGATTGATCACTGTTCGTTATCTTTTGCCTTTACATTTTTAAGAAATAAATTGTCATAAATAAAAGCATTAAAACCATAATCAATCAATTTCACTACTTCTTCATTATTCAAATAAATATTAATGAATTTACGATTTTTTTACGAAGAGTTTTTACAAGACCTACTTCTCCAACGGCGAGTGTGTAAAATATATAGCAATTCATTATGGAATTTCCAGATATTGATTCGAATAAAATGAATAGACAAAAAACAAGATATTTTTGGTTTAAATATGTTTGGTTTTCAAATATTCTAATTTATGTATATTTTAATTGATGCTTTATGCAAAATCTTAACCTGCAAATCAGATTTGCATTCAATATAGCCAGTCCAGCAAACTTATATCGCCATCATCACGTGGCACAGATCCAGGGTATGTCATTGATGCATGTTTCGTTACAGCACCTTTTTACATTCAAAATCTAATAATTATATTTACTGTATTTGCATATCATAATGGTGCTTTAACATTTAGAAATCAATTTAACTTCTCTGCAATTTGCCTTAAACATGGGAGGATTTTAGATGTCAATGTAGAAGGGCGTGGACGAAATATAGGGAACAAGAGCATATTAAATAGGTCGTCTCTTTATGTTTCTTTAAAAATAGAATAAAATATTTAAAATGTTTAACGGCTGATTTAATGCTTTGCACCACAATCATCTTGTTATTAAATGTGTTATATGCATAGCGTGTTTTAGAGGGGGCAAACTGTCCAACAACTGATCGTCATCTCTTTTTTTTAAAGACGGGGTAATCCCTTTTAATTTGCCTGCATAAGATTAGAAAAATAGACAATGAAATAAGCATTGATTCCTCAAAAATGTATCCTGCCCCCTTCAATCTCAAAATAAAAACATTTCTGCACTGCTATAGATACATTGGTCCATCATATCCTTGAGTATTCCATACTTTCCTCAACGGCTTAAGGAGCACGGCTGCGGCCATTTTTAGGCGCGAAAATGAAGAACTGAGCTAAAACAATATGACTCAAAACTTCGTTTGAGAGACTTAATTAGCAATTATATAATCTTTCTTTTTTCCAACTTTACTAATAAATCTTTCAGCGTTAACCAGATTGCATAGCTTATTGATTGTAGAATCTACCAATATATGAACCAGGAGAGAGAGAAAATGAAAAAACGAAGACTGTATCGAAATTAATCATTCATAAATGACACCGTGCTATAAATGGCTGTGTCCCTGAAGCAGACAGATATACATTTTGTTCAGGTGTATCGACACGGTCATCTACAGGCAGAAACAGAAAGAGAGAGAGAGAGAGTTGTGTACAGACCTGCATCGATCCGCAGCTAGCTATAATATCAGATTGCTGTGTTATTGCATGTATGCAATTGCATGGCTTGGTCCATACTTTTCCCATACTAATGCGCACTGTGCTTCAGGATCTATTCCAACGTTATTATTTCAATAATTATTTTTCCCATGCACAAAAGTGCTGTATGGTATAGCGGAAATCGTGTTCGTGGTCGGTTTTTTTTTTTTTACACCAACTACATGTTTTCTAAAATTACTATGTATTCATTATGGTATGCAAAGAAAGAAAACCCCAAATATATAAACACAAACAAGAAAAAAAAATCCAAAAAAAAAAAAAGACAGCTTCCCGGAGATAGTACCATCTAATGCTATTTTGATGACAGAGAACAGAAATCAACATTCAATTTGGAAAGAAAAAATAGACAGAATGCAACTGTAAAAGTAAAGGTCTCTGGTGGTCTCAATCCCCAGTCATTTTCTGTACATATATTCCCATTCTCGCCATATTTACACCTTCAACTAGCACATGAACTATTTCTCGCCAAAGTACCACCTCCATCCGCCATATAGTTTATTCAACCTGTATGCATACACCTAAGGGGCAATACAAATATAGTCCATCATGCATATTTCAGATTGTTGATGACCCTAACAATTCCTCCAGGGTACTATTGAGGCTGGTTATAATTACAATAATGTACTATCGAGAAAATCAATGCCGCTCTGATGAAGCCAGACGAGTACTACATGAAATGATAAGATTCTGTGATTGAATTTTTTTAATATTATGTAGGAAGGAAGAACTACAATCCTGACATGCATAGTCGTTTTATAATGAATCAGTACAGCGGCCATCCCACAAAAATGAATGGAAATGCATGCCAGCATAAATAAACATTAATTTTACTTGTCTAAAATTACTGCATTTCTTTGAAATGTACAGGAGGTACAGCCATTACGTCGAGACAATTTTACATTGATCCAAACACCTAATTATCGGTTCCAGAGCTTGAAGGTCAAACCTTTCCACCGATATAACACAGTATAGTCATTTCAGTTCATAGTTGTGACCTTTTGAAGTCTGCTTTGTCGGCATTGCCTTAGACTATCTGCAAATGGACACCGACTGGCATATACCAATGTACCAATGAACTTATATCGGAATTTTCAGGTGCTTTCTGCAAGACCAATAACTTTCACATTGGACACATTTGTAAGGAACAGTAATGGATTGAAGCATACATTGCACAAGCAATGTCATAAGAATTCGACTAAAAGCAGACGACAAACATACTGAGAACCAAAAATATGGGAGCAACGTCTCCTGTAGCAACAATGTTTGATTGAAATAAAAAAAAAAAAGGTACATAAAAGATAAGTGAACGAAAACTGAAACAAAAATCTTTTACACGCTACAAANCTTATTAGGAACAGTAATGGATTGAAGCATACCTTGCACAAGCAATGTCATAAGATTCGACTAAAAGCAGACGACAGACATACTGAGAACCAAAAATGAATAAAATTAATGTTTATATGAGAGCAACGTCTCCTGTAGCAACAATATTTGATTGAAATAAAAAAAAACCCAGGTACATGAAGATAAGTGAACGAAGACTGAAACAAAAATCTTTTACACGCTACAAAAAATGTCGCCAAGAGCTCATCAAACGGCCCCGTGGGAGTTGTAGCTTTGAAACAGCTTTTTAATCTATCTTGAAACGTCAATAACGATTACTCTGTTGAACATCGCGGAAGTGGAAATTGCATGTAAATATATCGACAGCAGATGTTGCCAAATTATCAATTGTACAACAGCTTCTTTTGATCGTAATTTTTTTTTTGCTCTGAGAGAGAGCTAAAACGTTTCTTCTTTCTCTCTTTCTCTTTTTTCTTTCTTTCTTCTTTTCATTGCATTCCTCTTGGAAATATAAACATGAGCAAAAGTATACTATCAACAAATCAAATAAAATCCGACTCTTGGAATGGGTCACCGTGCAGTAATTATATTTGGGAACACAGAACGGTGTACCTTTACGACTCTCATTTAATCTCTTTTTATTTGATCCTATTGGAAATCGATTACGTCATCGATGAGACTGATAGTGCCGAATAGAAAAAACTCTAACGGATTCTAACTCGGTTTTTATGCTTCTAAGATATGGTTTGGAGGGTATGTAGGTTAAAGGGACATCAGTGTAAACGACATAAACATGAATATTCTGTACTCCTTGCCTTTGACACACACACGGAGAGAGAGTTGCACTAACTTATTACATGGAAAATTTGTATAGGACATGTCCAGCTTTTTCGCTACAGGGCAAAAAATTGCCATCATGAAAATATTGTGGTGCTTTCAAAGATGGAGTTTGGATCATAAAATCGACAGATGGTGTTGTTCAATTAAAATACCCATATAGCTCACACCATGTTTGTAATGGGTCAATGCTAAACAATTTTGCATAATTATCCAAATATTGACTCGGTAACAATTATATTCCCATAATGACGTCAAATCTACCATGCTATTCCAAAACCTAAGTGCCCCCGGAGGCCCCTTATGCCATAGAGGCTCCAACTGAACTAACTTAACAAAAATCTTATGAGATGGCAAAAAGCGACAAAATTCTATATTTGTACGGTTCCGGCGAGTAATTCGATCGCGATAATTGTAAAATACTCAGCAGAGTTTCCACTAGACACGTAATTGGATTAAACTGTTGCTGTCGAGGAATATATCGGATTACTTGCCGTGGACGCTTATTCATGGACACACTTTTTCCCGAAAAAAGCTTTTGTACACGAGTCGAGTTTCCGTATACCCTGATTTTCGTGATTAACAGACATCTGAAAAGCTCGTTCTCTCCTGATAATGAGACTAATGAGAAGTCAGATAGAGGGCAGCTATCGTGCATTCCAAGAGAAAAAAAATATATCTGTGGAATAAAGAAAAATGTTCCCTATTGTCATACTACAGCTGATAAACTGGTATTGATACAGTTCAATAGAAGGAAAAAAAACACGTGTCTTAACTTTGAAATAATATTACATGGCCTCCAGTTAAGAATGTAATCCCATTTTTCTCCGCATTCTCTGTTTTACCATTCTTAGATCCCCAGCGTGCTAGCATGAACGCCATCAGCTATGTTAGAGCCATTTAATTTGTGCAATGGCGTTTCTGATACACTTGCGAAACTGAAAAATTTCGAATAATTCGAGAAAGTCTTCTTTTCCCGAAGTCTTATCCAGTAATAAGTCTTTAAAAAACCCAACAACTAGCATATGAGCTTTGTGAATATATTTTTTTTTCGAATTCAAAGACAATATTTTACAAAGTTTCTGTGTTTTATATTCTAATATCTTACTCGTTTTGACAGAATCCAAAGGTTGTGTTGAAGATGGATAAAAATCGAATTAAAATACATATACATTAATTCAAAACAGAGCCAAGTAAATTCGTAACTGAGCATACTTGAAAAATAATTCATAAAGTATTACACGATATGCATCTGGATTTTAGCTATAGTTTACAGATGATCAATGGTTTCTTTGTTTTTACCCATGGGTTTATTTCTAATGTTCCAAATTTCATACAGACGCATTGCAAAACATTGTGCGTGTTCGTTACAGTTATTCATTGACCATTTAATAATTTACAACTTATGTACCCTTATAATTTCATTTCTGGAATTTGATTTTCTTATCGCAATGCTCATAAATTTTATACATAGCTGCATTAAAACATTACATACATGCAGGTAATATCTAATGCTGATAGCTCTATACAATAAAATAACCATATACAAAGTCAGTGAGATGGAACGCTCTGACAGATATATTTCACGGTTAATTCAACCACATGTGCATAAAATAGGAGCCATGTGTTTTAATATGAACAGCTATTAACAGAGTATGCCTCAGACATATCGCAGACTCGTTAAAAGAGCTCCCTCTTTACAAGACACTTAATACTACTAATAGTATGTCTGCTTTCCGTTAAATCGCGAAAAAAGAAAACTTTCCAAATGTCAAAATATAAACACTAACCAAATTGCAGGTGGTGCACGTTATGTAAGGGTACGGGAAGAATCACGCGCAAAAATGTCAGTCAGGACCCTCTTACGTGTACGTGTAGATGTAAATATACTTGTAATCAAATTATCTCAATTGTACTTTTAGAAAATCTTTTCGTTTTTGAACATTTTTATCGCACAATTTTGCGAATTTAGCACTGATTTCTTCATACAGAGTTCATTATTTCCCGCTTGTCTCAAAAGTGCTGATTCCCGTCTTTCCTTCAAATGAATGTACGCGACCCTGTGTTTCTATATGTTGAATATTGATTACCATCTAATATCCAAATAACACAAATGATTGTGTATACAAGAGACATACACAGATGGGGATTGTTGTTGATGAGATATTTTTCTATCTGTCATACACAGCGCTGCCCATCTTTTGAGTTGACAAGCGACCAGCGGGTGGGTAACAAATACTCCAACTACTCACAGTATGATCTAAACGCTACAAATTGGTTTCATCTTGTGCAAGACGTGTCCTAAATGTGTGCAAAATATAGATCTACCACTGTTTGTTTTATTCTTTTTAATGTTAATGAAATCGAAACTGTGGTCCATTAAGTCTGGTCTATGGAAATCAATGATAATCTGTCTGAAGCTAATGGTACAGAAAAAGACGTTAGAGAGTCACTTTCAGAACTATGCACTCCGAATCCATTAAACTGCGATCACCTGCTGATATTTCCAATCTGAAAGCGGGGGAAGATACACGCGGGTTAACCAGCTCCGGTCCGAGCAGTAGTGGGAAAACAGTACTCTGACCTTCTGAAAACTCAATATTGGTTTGGGTAACTATGTTTACTTTGTCCATAAAAGTCGGTAGCTCTTTTAAAGAGGTCAAACAACTAGAATGGTAAAGGAAATCAGCCTCAGACGACAGGAAGTTCAAATCTATTACTCAAGCATGCGCGGATAATATTGGGCCGATACTATGCAGTGAACTTAAAATACCAGAAGTAATGAATGCAGGTGATTAATTAGTTCATTAAGTCATATTTAGATTCCATTTATAATTCAAAATATCCTTTGTACTGAATCAAAACAAAGGAATGTATCATGATTCCTAATTACATGCAAGTCAATGTGTACATAGTTATTAGTAGATAGATTTTCGGCCCCGTGTATGTTGTCAATAAACAATGTATAATATAACAAGGAGTTTGCCTTCCACCGAAGAATGCAAATACGTTTTATGGCTTTAAATCCGATACTGTATTAGTAATGAAGAAAAACAATGCCAAAGTTCCCAAGAAATAGAACAGTTCACATACTTGAAAGGTGTTTTTGTTTTCTTCTGTAAATATGAACAAAATTCATGAGAACTATGATTCGTTACAGGAAGCTGCGAGGACTGTGAACCCGTGTGTTGATATTTAATTATCAGACCTTGGTTTGTACCTATTTACGTCAATAAGCATTGATGTGACTTAATTTGGAAAACCAAATCTGCCTTATTCTCCGCTGTTGTTAAAAACCTGTGCCATAAGACAATAATACAGACTCACAAGCACTGGGGGAACTTGGCATTTTTCTCTCATAAATTTCATTAATTAGAAGCTTTGGATTTAGAGGGAAGAGACCATTAATTATTTTCAACAACGGAAGTTATATATTTATTTGTTATTCTGACTAGTTGCAGTGGGCTGAAAGAAATAGAAAAGTGAAAAATAAAGAACCGCGATCAATCTCCAAAATCTCATAAAGATTACAAACCCCTAAGCACACCAGATAGAAAGGCAAAAGTAACGAACAGTGATCAATTTCGTAATTCCCAAATAGAAAACAAACGTTGGGCAATCACGGACCCCTGGACACACAAGAGGTGGGATCAGGCGCCTGAGAGAGGAGAAAGCATTCCCTGTTGACCAGTCGCACTTGCCGGGTAATGCAGATTGACTTAATTTTGGAAACTTTAGCATGCCTTAGTTCAGTTGGTATAGTTCCCCGTGATGCTGTCTTAGATCCATTCAGTATCCTACATCAGATGTAGAACAACGCATGCCTCTGTTTACAATAGATTCATTAAACGATCACCATGATTGTCCCGACCTGATGGAAGTCACTGCTGACGAAATACGTATACGTCACAATAACCGTAGCATGAAAAGGTTAAGACAACGAACAATGAGCAATCTATAAAATTACTATACGGAATACAAAATCAGTGTTGGGCAAAAACGGACCCCTCGACATACCAGAGGTGGGATCTGGTGTCTAGCATACCCTGCTGACCGGTCACACACAGTGAGCCCTATTTCTTCACGTAAACGGAGTAATCCGCAATAGTCAAAATCACCTTTTGCAAAACAGTGTGGTAATGCAAGAAAACTGCATTCGCAATTGTTGACCGAATTAAATGACAAATCGGCTTCTGTAATGTAGTTTATCAGCTATTCAGTGAGTCACTAGATCAGAGTCATTAACGGAGATCCTGAAAACATTCTATATTCAACATTGTCTTTAAATGTTATCGAACGTTTACCAGTACATTTTCATTTATAGGAGGGATGAATTTCAAGTCACAAATGCACTTAATGAATACTAACGCATGTACAATGTAGATACATTTGAACTGAAAATTTTTATATTTTAACTAAATATAATGTATTTTTAATGGTCAGCAAAAATTAAATGTCAGTTTTTATTTAGAAACAAGTGAGATACAGAGCTAACTATTTTTTTATGTCATCAAGGCTCGTGCCATGCTTTTGTTTACAAATGATAATTGGTTTAAATACAGCGCTTTATCCATCCAAGTGCTCAAAGCGCTTTACCCCGTTATTACATCGGCACACCTTAACAATCCAAAATATTAAAACTAGAACACTAACATAACATTCTGACAATATATTTCACTGTTTATAGCCAGCTACACCTTTTGACAGTTGGATGGAGTGAGTAAATTTGTGTAAAGTGCCTTTCCCAAGAACAAATCGTCGACCCTGCCACGGCTAGGCCTCGAACTCATAACCTCTCGGTCGAGAGTCTGACGACCTAACCACTAGGCCACCGACGCCACAATTGCATAATAGAAAATGTCATGTTTACAACAAAATGAGATGTGAGAAACACCAGAAGCATATCACAGTCGTGTTTAGGATCAACTAGTAATTTGAAAAAACTGTTCTAAACGAGACTCTTACTTGTGTCTTAAACCAGATGTGTCCTTCATTAAACATATGTCAACAACTTGATCAAACATATGTAAACAAAGTATAGCATGAACCTTGTTTACATAACAAAGCATTCGGAGCCTTGTATCTCCCTTGTAAAGTGGACTACTGACATTCATACTGACCATCCGAAATTTTTGTTAAGCTTTATAAACATTCAAATTGGGGGGAAATAGAATTTTTTTTCTAAAGTTTTCAATTCAAATTTTGTCCATGGCTCTTTAACAAATCGTAGTGAAAAAAAAATGTTTTATTTTCAAAATTGAACAACTCTTCAAGAAACCTGTTGGTCATCTCTTGTAGGCCCAGTCTCGGACTATGAATCGAACAAATTAAATTAATAACTTGTTTTTTAATAAAATACATGTATTTACTATTCCAAAACCGTATCCATGCTGTAGCCAAACACCTTAGAGACCCCAGTATTATCCCTACATAAGGGTCTATATAATCTGGCGTTGTCCCACCTTACCCAAGCTAACAAACGTAGGTTTGAACAAACCCGAAAGAACACGTGATAGGGTATTCAAAAATCATAGCTCTCTCTTCAGACCAGTCACGGTGGCTCAGTGGTAGAACTCTCGCCTCTGATTCGAGCACCGCTCGTGTCAAACCTAAGACGTTAAAATAGGTGGTGATTGCTCCTTCGCCAAAAGTTCAGCATTTAGACGTGAGAATCTTTCGGATAAGATCTTAAAAACGGAGGTCCCGTGTCGCAGCAGGTGTGGCATGTAAATTAACCCTCACTGTTAAAAGCTATATATGAGTGCTAAGGACAGGCCTAAATTTGCAGCCCTTCACCGGCAATGGTAACGTCCCAAAAAGAGACGGGACAAAAAACAAAACAAATAATCGATCACTCTCTTCAGACCTGGTCAACTCGTTATATTACTGACCTTAACATTAGTTAAATGACGTTATCTCAGCGTCATTTACATCAAGTACCTTTGAGCTTCATATGAAATTGAGTGTCTCTCAATAAAGTTGTCGTCTAGATACAAATAACGATGGAAGGATTAACAAGGAGCAGGTGAATGGACGAATGGATGGACAGAGGGACGAACAGTGAGACATGTATTAACCGTGTACGCCACCTTTGTTTGTTTACTAATGTTATTACATATACTGCGTGTATATGTATGCACTTAATTCGTTTGTTAGCGTTGCGCCAGGGAACAGAAACTTCAAACTTTATATATCACTCTCCAACTCATTATAACTCTGGGATAGATATTCAAGAGTTTTAGGAAGATGAACCATGTATCCTGGCATAAGAGACTTTGACTCGTTTGTGGGAGGCTTCATTTTTATCATAACTATATATGTACTCGGTTTAGCTATTTTCTTTGCAGATACCTGATAAGCACTGGAGAATGCACCTATCAATGAATTGTAATGATTATATCAAATGTCGTTCTGCATTCGTTAAAACAGTCCTAAATGATTTTTTTTGTTTGCAGACCGAAATTGCATTCTAGTAGTGGTTGCATCCAATTTACACCAGAAGAGAAATTTATGGCCGACTTGATGATGCCCTGCTTGTTGTTGGCAAACATGGCCGTCCGCCCTCACCTCCTACTACTATTCCCATGTTTTTCTTGTTACCCGAAATAGCGACAATAAAAACAAAGTGGAACAATATGTGTGGGGGAGATTTACTCCCCTGGTCAGAGAGCGTCAAGAGACGGCTGGTCAAACATGCCGATCGATGACGCGTCAGTAGGACGAAGGAAGTCGTGGGTCTGTAACATCGACCATAGACGTACCAGTCTAATGAGGATTTAAACCCTTCTCAGCAGTGGCAGAAGAATTACATCAACGCTGGCTGCTAACCCCTTAATATCAAGCCAAATTACAGCCTTACTGCGTCTTCTGATACATCCAAGTTCGATGGAAGTATAGATTATCACCTGATAAAGTACATTTATTACAACTAAATTAAATAATTCATTCTCTAAGGTTAAGCGCCAAACTCAACAGATATCGCCATGCACCGTTTCTTTCGTTTTACATATATTATCAGTGATTATGAGGGTTCTTTCAAGTGCCAACGCCTGTCAGAACACCGTGCTTTAGCATGCCAACGTCTGTTGCGATATGGGAAATGGGACCTCCGTTTTTTAAACTCACATCCGGAGACCCGAAATTACCGAGGGTTTGGCAAAGTTGTGTTTCGTTTCTTCAGACGTTTCAAAAGAACCATTGGATGAATTTACACCACCCCAAAGGGATATAATTAAAAAAAAAAACTAGCGTCGAAAATATGGTGATTCTTTATGGTATTAAATTTTCTTAAAGACGGTTAAACCAGAAAACTGGCTTACTAATTCCAGTTTATCCTAACCATTATTTATTTAGTGAGAGTTAGGCTACAATATGATTGATTGATTGATTGATTATTTATTGTTTTACGTCCCACCCGAGAATATTTCACTCATTGCCGGTGAAAGCTTAACAATATGGGAAAGCAGCTTTCTGACTTGAAAAAAGCACCCTCATGTAATTTAGATTGAAGTTTGTTGAGGTCATGACCCCGGGACCGAAGCAGAACCACAACAGCGTTTAGATTTTTTACGAAGAAATATAAATAATGTACTATGGAAAATTTTTAAAACATGACTTCCTCAGGAAATGCATTTATATAACATGCCTAATTAATATGCAAATGTCCTTGAGTCCTAAAGTAAACTGACTTTTATTGTATCATGATCATTCAGGGCAGGGTAGGGTTGCGGTGTTACATATCAACAAATAACATTGTATAGACTTTCTCAAGAACCAGAAGAGATTGATTGATTGATTATTTGTTGTTTTTCGTCCCGTCGAGAGTATTTCACTCATATTGAGACGTCACCATTGCCGGTGAAGGGCTGCAAATTTAGACCTATGCTTAAGGAGCGCTCATGGCTTTTAGCAGTGAGGTTTCTTTTGCGTGTCACACATGCTGCGACACGGGACCTCCGTTGTTAAGGTCATATCCGAAAGACCCGTGATTCTCACTTCTAAATGCCGAGCTCTTAGCGAAGGAGCAATCACTACCTATTTTCACGTCTTAGGTTTTGACGAGGCCGGGTGCCGAGCATGGGGCTCGAACGCACGACCTCCAGATCACGAGGCGAGAGCTCTACCACTGAGCCACCACGACCGGAAGAGAAGAAATAGTCAAAGAAATATACAAGACTCCACATGTGAGTACATTTATTCTCTTTTATTCCGACCAATAACAAGGTTGTTGTCACGGCAGGGTTTAAATTTTCAGGTGAGAATGTTTGAATAATATTCAAAATCTTTCTCTTAATTACCACTTAATTACCACAAAAAAGTACCTTGGACCGGGGCTTGTTGCATCAATCCAGAGGCCGCAACCCGATTTTAACATTAGTCTCCATGAGCGCACGGTGTCTCATGTGAGTGGTGTGGCCTATAAGCCTTATGTCTTATCGTGAAACTGATAAAGTAACTCTTCAAAATGAAAGCAGGATACAAAAAAAAAACCAAAGCACAACTACCTCCGATCAATAGCGAAATTCAAATTGACGTAGAAAAACGTGACTTGACTGACAAAAAAAAAAGCTACAAGATTCCAGAGAAAAAAAGTCTTTGAATAAATCGCCATCATCAAGATTAATTTGCACATTCGCCATTGTCTAGGCAGCATGAAGCAAGGCGTAGGGTATGTTTTGTTATACCATGCAATGCCATAATCAATACTGAAACACGTGTAGGGGCAGGCTAAATACCAGAAGGGTCCAGTCGTCAGTGGAATCTGCAGGAGGGAGTAAGCAAGTTTTTGGTTAATTAGCTAATTATTTTTGCTACATTGCAATTACATGTACTGTCAAGATATGCAAGCGCATAATCAAATGTATACGATCTACGAGGCGCATGTTTCGTCGAGTTTGCGTCTCTGCTGCCTTGAGATATTAAGAGGCGTATTTCAATTTGTATGAGATATTTTGGTCCTAGTTCTAACAAATTCTGGTGGGAACTGTTTCAACAAAATATCTAATAAATCTTGGACAATTCTTGGTTCATAACGATACATTACAAAAAGGACGAGATGATTGCACCCAAAGTATCAAATATGTTCAATAAATATTAAATTTATCGCGTTCATCAAGGTATTTTGTATTTTGCCGTGGAAAACTTATTTGAAAAGAGATTAAGCAGAACACAAGACAAATCATTAATTGCACGACAAGAACTCGAATATTTCAACATCACACCAAAGACACGCATACAATTACATGTACGTCCTTGGGAAAAGTAATTTTACATCATACGAAATTCTTAATTCACCCATTTTGAACATTCATTCTAAATATTACAAAATAATTTGACCTGCTTAGTCATTTATTTCAAATTTTCTTTAACTATTTTTATGCTGTAAAAGATTTTTCTGATATCGATGGAAAGCGGTGGATATGTACAGAATTGAAATTAAAAAGTTTCAACTTTGTCCTATTTAGTTTTTAAAACGCAGTTTTAGTACATGTAGTAAGTAATCTGAAAAAAAACAAACCATGCACTTCCTATATTCGTATGTACATATGTAAACCCACTGAGCCAACCAGCTCGGCATTGCGATTTTAAAAATAAAATAGATGTATCGCTGATATGTACATATTTCATTCAAGGTTCAATAGAAAGTCAGCCATATATGGCGATGTGCGTTTTCTATGTAAGAAAAGACGTATATACAAGTATCACCAAAATACATTCTATAGACTTTTGTACCACAAACGTCTCAGGTTTTTGACGATACACAAATACATAGTAACACCCTTGGTTAATTCAACTCAATTCATCAACCAATACGTCAGTCGGAGGTAAATTATGAAGTCTTAATTACTGAAGTATATGCCCTTGAGACGGTCTCGCATGCGGAAGTAAGCTTAATAATGTACCTAATACACAGATGTTTGATGATAATGACCACACACAATAGGTGTCCAATCATAAACCACACCGTGACCTGTTATCGAGATTTTATTGTTAATCAATACGGAATGACAGTATTGCATCCGTTCAGATAGTATACATACATGTTTCATATCCTCTCACGTGACCGTTGGAACAACGGGATTAATTTTAACCAAAAACACTACTGTTCTGTGGCGTTGGATATAGATTAATGAAATAAAATATGAATTTTGAATTATGAGAAAGAACACACGTCAGATGTCGTTATGACATTGCATTAATATTTCATATTCAAGGTCATTTTCATATACGGTTGATCGAAAGCGAGAGAAAAGAAAGAGAATATGAGGGAAGGTTCGGATATGATTTTCATCCCTTCTTTAACGTTAGTATTTGTGAATTATTTAAATTAAATCATTGTATATTGATTGATTTATTACAACGAAAAAGCATTTAAGAAAGGCTCTCAAACAATTCAAATATATTGCAGTTGAGCACATGTGACCGTACGCAAAATGCAGGCATTGCTACTTTTTCCTTCTGTGAATATTACGTCATGTCTCATTATCATATCACTCAAATAAAATGATTTAATAAAATGCATTGACAGTTCATTTTTTGCAAAAGAAACCATCTGCGTTTCCGGAATTTTATGTTTTATTTTATGCAATACACATGACCTCCTGCCTCTTCCTTTGTCTCTGAATGTAAGTTGCAATTACAATTCACTAAGTTTCCATTTACTAAACAATCTAAATGGCAATGTATTCATCGTTCAAGAACAACTATTTTTGGCTGACCATGAGATGCAGTTACCAAGTGGATGATTTTTTTTATTTATCCTTCAAATTGGATGTTATTTTTCCATTCTGTCTGATTTAATGGACAGGGCCATCCTGTACCAATATGCATTTGCTTTAAAAAGAAATACATAAAATCTTATTGCTGACTTCTATACTATTTCACGACTAGACCTCAAGAGGACATTACAATATTCTTTCTAAAAGTAAAATAGTGTTTGTAAACGTACATTTTTAAACAAGGAATGTGTTTGTTTGGGGGTTCTTTTTGTATGGTTTTGTTTCTTTTTTATTCAATTATTATTCTTTTTTGTATGCATGTTTATGAAACGATAGGAGGTAAACATAAATGTAAAAAAATAAATATCGGTCTCTGAATGGTTGGCACTCCAACACATAAAACATTACGTCATAAGCGTAGGCCATGATACCACAGACTATCATTTGCCTTGGTCTGGCTCCTCCAAACAATAACCCATTTTCATAAAATATCAGCAAAGCAGTTTAAACACACTCAGCTACATTGATACTTTGAAAGGTGCGAAAACTTCATTAACTGCTTTCAATTTCTTATATCTTTACTTTCGTAAATGTTGATACTCCATTGGGTACAGCTACTGTAACTAAGCCAAGTCTTCAACAACAAAAAATAAATGGTGAACATTATACTATGCTTATTGGCGATGGCATTACATCAACAACTGGTGTACTTAAGCTTATAAACCGCCATTATACCACAAATTCCAAGTGTCAAAGATTTATGACAGATTTCGCTTTGTCAAGTTAAGGAAACACGTCCATTACTGGGTAGAGATAGGAATAATGATAGGACTGGCGAGCAGTGAGGGATGAAAGGGGTGTCAACCCAGAGAAAAAGTCGCCATTGATTGCTGGCATTTCTGCCTTCCGTTACACAGTAATAATATATTTTATTGATATCAAAGAGCGCCACTGAAAAAGAGCATCGTCATAGCCCCGGCCTGATTGGACAGCCTAAAGGAAAGAAACCTTTTGATCAATGTCTTAAGCGACAGTGAGAAAAAGCTTTTTCAAACCATGTTATTAAACACAGTTTCCCAAATATTTTATAATCAATCTTCAATTCACTTTGGGAATCAAGATAGCACATTTCATTTGACCTAAAACATAAAGGCCCTAAAATGATTGTAAATAATGTTGGTTTGGGTTGGTTTGTGTGTTGTGTAATATTCCAATCGACTGATGGAGAGGCGTTACCAGCGAGTAGATGACAGAAGGAATCTGTCTTGTCAAGTTAAAAATGTTATCATTGGAAGCAGATTGACTGCTTTCAATGCATTTGTTCACTTTAATCAATTAAAAAATCGAAAAATTATTAAAGTACAACCATAAATATTCACATTCGTTATATTCCACTTTGAAATTGCACTTTTACAATAAAACCTCATCACAACGTATGAATACAACGATGGAACTACTTCTATACATTCGGAATGCTTTCGTTCATTCACTGATCGTACTATCACAAAGCGCAAAATCGCACTTGGAAAACGATAGGCATACTTTACACGATAAAAGATTCGAATCAAAGACACAATAATAGATGGATACTTGATGGTTTTGGTTGTTGTTGTTGTTGTTTTTCTTGTTGTTTTAATCATATATATTATCGATATCGTTGATGGGGTCAAATGTTTTGTAGGATCGATGATATTCAAAAAGAAGAATCCTTCCAAAGATCATTTTGCATGATCACATTATGAACATGCACAGAACAGGCTTTCCTGATGATAATTTAGTGTTTAATGATGAAAAACTGGATATTAAATATGATTCCAAATATTTATTGAAAGAGTTATCTCGATCAAACAACTCTGGGCAATTCATCTCTGCTCTCTGATTTTCGTTTAATGTGTAGAACAAGAATGATGCATACAATAGCATGTGTGCATATATTTCATCACAATTAATATACCATAAAGAATTTTGAAATTATGCTAGATGAAAGCGCCTAGCGTATTTGACGTCACATGTTTTCATTACTGATGAGATGCATCCACGTGTATACTAGTAGCAGACATAAAACAATGTTTACTCCAATAGTCATATACAATAATTGATAAGGAACATGCATCTAAATCCAAAGGTATGCACTTAAGCATATACACAGCCATGTGTTACATGAAACATGCACAGTTCCAGAATTTAACAACATGTAGAATTGCAATCCTAAGAAAATCATGTGGGTAAGGGTGGGGGTCCACCTGTACGTGGAGATGACAAGGGCCGCATACATGTATGGTGGTGAAATGAATACTTGTTGATGTCTGAGACACTCTCAGAATACACTATCCTTTCGACGGCAGGATATTTTGAAGAATGATCCGCAGAAATGGGGGGGGGGGGTAGTTAGATTTAAAAACCCTTACAAAACATGAACCACTGAATCCTCTGCATCAAGGAAAAACAAGTCTAATAGCCTACAGAATGTATATTGATCTCCTTCAAGATGGTTCTCTTGCGTCCAAAAACGCCACGACGAAGGATCTCTCTCACAAGAAATTAAGCGCGAAAGACATATTTTTTTTCCCCTTTCAGAATGTAATTTTCCCACCTTTCTCCCTCCAATATCTTTTGTCACCATATATCGAGTTTTGTTTTTCTCTTGACGCCTGTAGAGTGTTTGGTGCGCGGAACCTATATCGGTCCAAGAGTATGTATCCGGAAAAAATGTTTTCATGAAATTCCGCTACTCGTCGCGTGCTTGTTTGAGGATCTATAGAATTAGAGAGAATAAAAGCAGACCTTTGTGATTTTAACAACCAATAGAATACAACTTCCCCATTACAATTATTCCAAATATTTTATGATATTGTCCCTTAGGGCCCAGTGCAGGTTCGCAACCTCTGTTTTTGACCGGTGGGCATTTGTACGCCATGGCCGTGGAAAGGATGTCGTTATTCTAATAAAGAGAGATGAACTGTCTGTGGAATGCTGGTGATAAGATGCACTGAAAGGTTAAAAAGCAATATTTACATTTCATTGTAGTACTCTTTTTTTTTTACATTGCAAGCGGGTTATGTGTTTTATTCCGCCATACTTAAAGGGGCATGGACACGTTTTGAGCTAAAGTTTACATTTGTATTTTTAATGTTCAAAATGATTTTTCAAGTTATCTCTAATGGTCAACAAAAATTTGAATGTCAGTTGGTTGAGTTACAAGTAAGATACAGCACTCACAATTCTTTGTATGTAAACAAGACTCGTGCTTTGTTTATGTTTACATAAATAGTGCTTCACAGAAAATACCATGTTTAAAACAAAATGAGATCAGGGAAACACTAGAAACTGTTTAATTGTGTTGAAATGAACTTGTAAGACAAAATCTGCTTTAAACGGAACGTATACTAGCTATTAGATAAAGGTAAACAAAAACATGGCTCGAGCATTGTTTACCTAGAGAAGAATTTTAAGCGCTGTACCTCACTTGTAACTCAGCAAATGACGTTGACATTTTTACTGACCATTATAAATACCCTAAGTGAACATTGTAAACATTAAAAATGGAAATCTGAAAAAAAAATTAATCTAATTTAAATATGTTTAGCTCAAAATGTCCCTGTGCCCCTATAAGAGGTGTGATAGTATATGTGTCCCCATCCCTAGCCAGGAAAAACAAGGACATTACAAAACAAGCAAATATCATTATTGAACAACTGAACCAACTGCTGCCATTCCGTTCAATTTCAACATATGTGTACGATTAAGTATTAAATTTCAACAAATTACAGCCTTTTATTAAGGAACTGCAAATATTAGTTTTATAGATGATTATTTTTTTTTACGGCTGTTGTACATATAATAGGAAATGTTACAAGGGACTAATCATCCTCACTAGTTAACGCGCGGTATTCAATGATGCGTGTTTATATAACAATTGATGTCAAAAAATGACAATTCAATGCTTAAACAACAATTTATTGATATTTTATTCACGAGCAACGTCTATTGAAAGATCTGTTCAGACTGCTACATATATTACGGTCTGTTAGATGTAAATAATGAATCTAGCTTTTCCATGAAAAAGAAATCGGCAAATTTAGGGACTTTCTTTTACATGCTTATATGTAACATCTTGATACAAATGTGCTCTTGCTTCATACTGTAGAATTATAAAGAACACATTTATTATTCAGATAACAAATGCATGAAAAAAAACAAGAGGCCCATGGGTCACATTGCTCACCCGTGACACCTTTCCAATACAAGACGGAAATGTTCGTCCAACCGTGGAATGGTTCTGCTCAAACTCCAAGGTCATAGAATTAATATAAATACACGCACGTCATCACTTTAGTTCTGAAATGGATTCTTTTAAATTTAAACATGTACAACTTGACATTACTGTGACGTAAGGTAACCTAAATTGAAGAAATTTGAATATTGACTACAAAAGAATGTTTTTATCTTGTTTTCGTTGAAATGTCTCTTGAAAAGAATGTGTTTAGATTTATTAATTGGGGGGGGGGGGGTCTAACTTTATTTCAAACCCCGAATTTACAATAAACGATGAGCTTTGCATTAATACGATACATATTGTAACTTTGTTCTTGGTAAGATTTTTTCAAGATCTGTATTTCGACGGAATTGTGTTCCAAAGTTAAGTTTAAAACCCTTATTAGTTCCACTTATTCATACGTGTTATAGTATCAATATTGCTAGAGAATGCCCTCATATAGATTCTATCGTGGTCGTACTTCTTTCATATTCGTTATTCCCTTTGTGATCTCTCCTAGCCCCGGGTATCATGGGCTTAAAGAAACCATTTTACATTACATGAGGATAGTTACAAATATTGATTCGACACAATGCACCCGTGTAGGTCTTGGGAGGAATATAATTTAAAGACTTTGAAATTCTTGTTTGTGGTGCAACCTCGTCCCATGCAGGGTCATGGTTTGCACACATTTTGATATATACTATATTATCAATCATTCTAATGAATTTGGCATTTTAATTTTAGTTGGTTTTAAAATATCTTAATCGACTCCTTTTTTTCATTATTGTAACTTCCAAAGTATCTTTCCTTCGAAAAACTTACGGCACACTCTATTTGAATTCACATAATTCTTCTACACCTAACGGCCCCATGGGGACCCGGGCTAAAATTGGTCCTCAGTACCCCTTGCTTGTCGTAAGAGGCGACTAAATGGGGCGGTCCTTCGGATGAGACCACAAAAACCGAGGTTCCGTGTCACAGCAAATATCCCTCCCTGCTCAAAGGCCATAAGCGCCGAGCACAGGCCTAAATTTGCAGCCCTTCACCGGCAATGGTGACGTCTCCATATGAGTAAAATATTCTCAAGAAGGGAGTAAAACAATATACAATCAATCTATACCTAACGATATTGTGTTCCAAGTTTGGTTGAAATTGGTCAAGTAGTTCTAAAAGGAAGAATAAAATGTGAAACGTTTACGACGACAAAACCGACAGATGGAGATAAAGCTCACTTGAACTTATGGTTTAGGTGATTTAAAAATATAATTTGGTTACATAACATTAGCATCTATTGATTAACTATTAAATGTCCGATTGCTTGATGGAGTCGGCAACATAAAAAGACCCGAGTGAAGAGGTCTCTTCTTGAGGGTCAAGTAGTTGAATGGTTATTAAAGAGGAAAGTAAAGTCTGGATTCGAGCCTATAAATCTTCAATATTGAACGCTTCTTATCTTTGATTTTATCATCACATATCTTGTGAACATTTTGAAATTGTGCTCTTTTCAAATGTTCACGTTTTTCATCTTCATGTAACAGCAATAACATTTAAAAATTCTGCCCCCATGTCATACCTTCGTGCATATGTACATATACTTACAAAATGGTAAAATCAGTGCTCTGGCCAAATAAATAAAAATGCATCGCACGTAGCAATAGACAATCGTTCTGGGGACGCTTTATATATCGCCTAAGCAATGAATGAACTGTCCAATGAACGACACAGTGTAAAACAAGTCCGTCCAATGAACGACATAGTATAAGACATCCGCCCAATGAATTACAAAGTATAAAACAAATTCGTCCAATGAGCGACATGGTGTAAAACAAGTCCGTCCAATGAACGACATAGTATAAGACATCCGCCCAATGAATTACAAAGTATAAAACAAATTCGTCCAATGAGCGACATGGTGTAAAACAAGTCCGTCCAATGAACGACATAGTATAAGACATCCGCCCAATGAATTACAAAGTATAAAACAAATTCGTCCAATGAGCGACATGGTGTAAAACAAGTCCGTCCAATGAACGACATAGTATAAGACATCCGCCCAATGAATTACAAAGTATAAAACAAATTCGTCCAATGAGCGACATGGTGTAAAACAAGTCCGTCCAATGAACGACATAGTATAAGACATCCGCCCAATGAATTACAAAGTATAAAACAAATTCGTCCAATGAACGACATGGTGTTAAACAAATCCGTCCAATGAACGACATGCTGTTGTACAAATTTGTCCGAAGAGGACATAGTGTAAAACAAGTCCATGTAATATACAGTTCAAATAATCTTTCTTGCAAAACTTCTTTCTGTAAAATGAACTGGATTAATTCCATTCTCAACACAGTTGCTGCAAATGATAACGTCGGAGATGTGATTTAGAATAATTTAGCACGGCATTCAAACTTAAGTGCAGGTTATATAAAAATATCATTAGTATACCGTAACGGAGAAAAAGCAATGAGCTGATTTCATTGGACAAATGCTAATCATGCATTCGTCATGTGACTATATACATGTAGTTTCCGTTTTGCTATTGGGGCAATTTGAAGATAAATAAAATGTAAAATAGAACTGTTGTGTTAGATTATTTTGTCCAGTATTGTAAGAGATCACTTTCACTTATACATAACAATGAATAATTTCATATTACAAGTATATATCAAATAACGCAAAAAAAATGAAGGATACGTGTGATAATATAGGTTAGCTTCGAGCCGAAAGCAACTCTTATACATCACTTACCTAAATAAAACAAAAAATTCAAACTATAAAGTTTTTTAATAATTGCAGAAATTTCCTACCTCAGAGTCAAAATAAATCGTATTCGAAGTTATTTATTTTAATTATCTCGCCTTGGTGAGATCTCTCTGATCTCCTGAACATTAAACACAAGCACGGGTCAGAGAGAGAGAGAGAGAGAGAGAGAGAGAGAGCAGTTATATGTCAAGATGTCAATATTTAATCTGTAGCTTTTGCATTCATTTAGGCTCTACACGAATTACATGAAACAGAAACACATCTCATACATTATGAACAATAACCAACATTTTAACCAACAATAACCAACACGTTAATATTTCAGAATATCGGCTTCTTTATTTTTCTTCTTGTGTAGTATTGGCCTTGAACAGTTGTACACTTGGCTAGGATTGATTCACTCGCAAACGACACTGACTCGGTCGTTTTATTTGCTTTTTTTCTTCTTTTCGTGATTGATATGGAAGTTGTCAAAGGTCTCGCAAGCCTGCCACGGAGATTGTTGGGAAACGAATAAATTACACTCTACCACTCAAAGATGCGGGGATTTATGAGGTAACGGAATCGTTATGGTTTCTGTAAAGCAGAGAGGCGAGAAAAGAACCGTCTTCATTGATAATGAGTTACAATGGCTTACAGTCAAGCGTTTGCGGGACTAAGCCATTGATAATAAGTTATAGTAGCTTATCATTAAAACGTTTACAAGACTAAACCATTGATAATGGGCTTTTAAGGTGTTCAATGTATAATGAAAGGATAATGAACAATTTCGAATGATTTACATCAAATAAATATTCGTTGTTAAATAATGATAAAAGTGAATTGAAGAAGCTGTCCTTTTTGCACTGCAAATGATTAATTTTATTTCATATTAGTGCATGTAACTTTTTATCTAGTTATTTGTAATTTGTATGAAAATATAATTTCTTTTAAAAGATATCTTGATAAAACATGCTCTTCCCATAGACTCTAAAGTAAACGCTTGGTATAAACAAAAACCAAGCAATAATCAAAATTTTGAAAATTCCTATGATGGATTGCTTCTATTTCATGATCGCTTCAAAATGATACCATGATTACAAAAATTCCATCATCCATTTACTAGATATGAAATACGGTCGTTATACGTGGAATATCATAAAGGGCAAACCCGCTGATAGTGAATTGTAATAGGTTACTGCCAAACATTTACAGGACTAATCATTGATGATGGGAGTTACAACAGATTACTGTCAAGCGCCTACAGGACAAAATAGGTTTCGGCCTTTCGTGATTTTTGCTTTATGGTAAAACATGGTTAATAAAAAAAAAGTACGAACCCTCGTTTCATTGTACGCAATATTGACTACAATTTTCCCATGATTTATTTTTATTGGATCCAGTGACTTTATCATACAAGGCAATCCTCTAGACGTGAATTTCATAACTATTTTGTGAATAGTCTTTTTCTGTGTCTGTGCAAATCTTTCTCTTATATTTAGGAATTTCCAACTCGGTTTTCCTTACTCTTTTACTTTTTCAAGAACGCGCGTAAATATTCATTTGGTATGCAGAGGCATCCAAATATTGAACTTGTCAACCATTACTTGATCAAGGCAGTTGATAAAGTGGGTAGCTTATTCCATTGCTGTGCTGGGAATGTAAGCCTAGCTCACAAGCATATGGGATAATCATCAATTCGACCAATTTCTCGTGAAAATTGTCTACTGTTGGGATAAAAATGTTTCTCAGCACTTAAATTGATTTTATTGTGACACCTAAATATGGAACGATTAATGGACGAAGTCTTGTGCCAGGATTCATATACGAGCGGCATCCGTCCCCAAACATTGGCGCTATATCGACCGCGGCGAGACCTCGCGCATGGCCCGTGCTAATGCGCTAATCACGGGACTCCGAGCGAGATCGGTCACTTAATTAAGTCATTATTGCTATTTCAAGGGGAATAATTCCATTTCTAGGGGTATTTTGCATATCCGATCACTGGGAAGATTTCAGTGCGGTGCTCGAAGCGCCAGAAGAAAAAGTAAATGCTAAATCGTTTATCATAGCAGAAGGTATCTTAACGCCAATGTTTTCAGCAGAATCGACCATTAATATCTTTTTTCACTTCCGGTTAACCATCCTTATCTTTGGCACTAGAACACCCAAATGTGATATAAGGTTTAACAAGCCTCGGGCAAAATTGTGACGGATTACAAATGGGGACCAAATTATATCACCCATATCATTATAGGGGGATGAAACTACTACATGTATTTACATCTCATCATCGATATATTTTTCAAAAAGATGACAATTCTTCTTGAATCAAATTAATACTATTAAATTTCCAAGAAAATTTAAAATATTTCGATCCTCTAATATGATTTTTTAGCGAAGTTCGGCTTAGAAGTTAAATCTTCATCCAACATTACGGACATTGGGAGAACAGAAACATTAAATCTTGTTTCAAACGAAGTTCTGTTTCTTATAGATCACAATTAAAAGTCCCTTCCCAAATGACATGTGCAGTACCGTATATCGATTAATTTTGGTGTCGGGAATTTCTAAACGCTGTTTGAAATATCAGTGCATCCTTTTTCATTGTACTATCATCATCATTATCTATTTCTTTATTTCTTTATTTGATTTTGTTTTGGCGCATTAACTTTTAACATTTATATGAATAGAAAAGTTGACATTGAATTTTAAACATCCATACAAAAAGATGAAGCTACCCAATTTTACATTGTATATGCAAGTATTTCTACTATATATAGAATTTACCAAATTATTGCTACATGTACGTACAAGGTAATTTGATGCAAAGCATCAAATCGGCCGCAAAAAAATTCTAAATATTCTAAACTATTTCCAAAGAAGCATACAGAAACGTCCAACGTGCTCCAGGTTGTCATAGTTATTCCACGCCTTTCCACATTGAAATCATAAATATATATTTAACATTCACTGAATCTTTTCTCCTATATTTCTTTTGAAATTGACATTGTTTTATATAGGCAATGAATGTGATTTGTTTGAAACTAGTTGGATCCGTTTTCAGCAACACTTCCCGTGTGTCATCACAAATATGGAGTATTGCCAAGGTCAAAGGTTACATTTCACCAAATATGGAGTATTTCTGAGGTCAAAGGTCACTTTGGCTTCCATTTATTTACCAAAATTGTCAATGACTGCATATTTCAATCATCTAAATCTAGTTTATATTTTTTAAGATACATAAAAATATAAATATAAACAATAAAATGTCATTCTTTGTTGGTTTATTGGGTGATGAAGGCAGCTAGCATTGCAGAAAAATTTCATAACCCGCTAAAGCGGGTATGAATTTTTTCTACAATGCTAGCTGCCTTCATCACCAATAAACCAACAAAGAAAGCATTTTTGTTTAAATAACAATATTAAAATTGTTATATATGTCTCTGTTAAGGCAAATTGCGCTGGAGAAGCTAAATTGATTTCCAGAATGTTAAAGCACCATCATGATGATATGCCAATAGAGTAAATATTATTATTACGTTTTGAATGTCAAAAAGGTGCAGAAATCAAACATGCATCTATGTAAACAGAATGCAAGGCATACCCCGGATTTGTGTCACGTGATGATGGCGATATCATTTGCAGGACTGGTTTAACAAGCCTCGATTTGATTTGAATGCAAATCTGATTTGCAGGTTGAGATTTTACATAAAGTATCAATCAAAAATTCTAAATATACCTAAATGAATATATCTGAAGCTGCAGTATACCCAATCCAAAATAACTTGTTTTAATCTGTTCATTTATCGAATCATTATCTGGAAACCTCATAATGAATTGCTTCTACATTTTACACAATGCAATTTGGGGGAGTACTTGTTGTAAACACCTCGAATGAAAATAGCAAATTCATAATATTCGTTGAATAATGATAAGAATGAAATGCATTGATTACAATTATTAATACTTTTATTTAAACATATTTCTAAAATCTTTTATAGAGAATCATTTTTTCGAAACACTAAAACAAGGACTTCGCCTCTCCTCATGTGCACATTCTGCGGCCGATAATAACTTTAATCTTAGCGAGAAAGTTCATATATGGGCATTAATAATATACATGTATAATGTCTGTATGTCAATTGCTATCATGTATTAAGTACATGCATGATATATAAAAGAATGTTCATTAAAATACATGTACATCAAATCTCATAAAGTTCATAAATGAATTAATATATGCTAAATAATCCTCTATTCTTCATAAATTATTTCATCTAATTCGAAAACCCTGAATTTTCCATAGTTCATTAAAGAATATTTGTAATTAGTAATTGGTGATTAGTAATTAGAGGCTTAACGAAGGAGGGGAAGACCGTGGTGACATCTAACATCGAGTCCTGTCAATGCATTCATTAACGCAATAAAGGTATTGTCTTGGCTTAATTACGTCTATTATACCTCATCTAGATCTTCATGAAAGAGTTAATCGGATTGGCTTACAGTTTGGTCATGTGACTAAGAAAAATATCTCTAGAATCGAAATCATGTCTCTCTTTGCAGACCGCATCTAATACATGTACATGTACTTGTATTTCCCTTCTGGCTTGGATTTCTCGAAAAAATCTCAAACTTAAGTCTGAGTTTTCTTTTATTTATGCAGTCAAAATTCGAGCAAAATCTCAGACTTAAGCCCACGTTTTGACTGAAGTTTTCTTTTTCTTCTAAAACCCAGGCCCGATTCTTTGTTATTGAGCAAGACAAATTGTTGTGAAATTGAGAAACATCTGCCACGATCAAAATTGAAGGTTTAAACTAATATCGGGATAACGTTTAGAGAATATCTGTAGATCGGAATCGATAAACAATTCATTGCATGAAAATGTTAGGGGCATACAAAGTTATATTTACCCTTTAAAAAAAAACACGACCCCCTAAGGCGTAACGTATCCTTTACCGATATTCCCGTCTTCTACCGTAACTCAAAGACTAGCAGTTTTAGAAGAATGGTTCGGATTTCATCGAACACTTCCTTGTTAAAATCAATGTCGCAGAGAAGTAAGAATTCAAGGGAAAAATCAACAAAATATATATGTACGTGCTGGCTATACCAAGGAGGTAATGTTGACAATAAGTCTACGAAAAATTAACGAAACGAAATGTGTGCAACTGAAGTCAATGAAAATTTAACAGAACAAAATATTTACAAAATCAACGAAACATTAACAGAACAAGATCAATGAGGACATCCTGAGAATTTTAAAAAGTCAACGGAAACTTATAACGAAGTGTCTACAAAATTAACGAAATATCAGTAACAAAACGAAATATAAAATCAGCGAAAAATTAACAGAACGAAATGTTTACGAAATCAATTGTTGATTAACAGAACAAAACCCGTATAGTCTAGGAGACTCATTTCCTATGTACCTTGATTATAGAATATACATCATGAAAAGCTTGCATCACAACCTTGATTTCAAGTAGTTCACTTTGTCATCTAATGATATACCATCAGCATTGATCCTGGCAATTTTATGCACAGAGAAACAGTTTTGTAACATATGATTCTTAAAGGGACATGGACACGTTTTAAACTACAAATGTTCAAATTTTAGATTGCCAATTCTGATCTTTTAAATGCTTAATCACGTTATTTCTAGTGATCAGCAAACATTTGAAAGTCAGATGTTGAGTTACATGTAAGGTACAGCGCTCACAAATATTCGCTATGTAAACAAGGCTCGAGCCTTGTTTATGTTTACAAAAAGATTTCTTCGTAGAAAATATCATGTTTAAAACAATATGAGATGTGAGAAACACTAGACACTGTTTAATTGTGTTTAGAATGAACTTCTAATTTGAAAAAAAATCTGCTTTAAATGCAACGTTTAGTAGCATATTCAATACATGTACGCAAAATAATAGATCGGGCCTTGTTTACGTAACAAAGAATTGTAAGTGCCGTATCTCACTTGGAAGTCAACAGATGACGTTAAAATTTTTCCTGGCCATTAGAAACACCTTAGTCAAGCATTGTAAACATTAAAATTGGCAATCTAAAATTTGAACATTTTTAGTTCAAAATGTGTCCATGCCCCTTTAATGAAAAGGTGAAGATATGCTGATTACGTTTAACACATTGTGATAAGAGTAGGGTTAGCACGGACCCCTGAACATGCTACATGTAGAGGTGGGATCAAATGCCTAGGAAGAGTAAGCATTCCCTGTCGACTAGTCACATCCGCCAGACAACAGCTCTGTATCTCGATCAGGTAAACGGAATTAATCCGTCGTCAAATTGGTGTATAAAAAGGCCCAACAATGAGAATGAAACGTGTAAGACAGCATTTGACCCAATGCCACAAGGCCTCAGTTTGCCGTTCCCATCCCCATTGCATTGCCTCTTGCAACAAGCAAGGTATTCTAACCCAGATCCCCACGGGCCCCCCAGCACTAGAAGTGAAAGTAATTCACTTACGGATATGACCTTAAATCGGAAGACCCGTGACACAGGCGGCGATAAAAAAAAAAAAGCCCACACAACTAAATGCTAGTCTTTCAAGAACGTCAAGCACATTATGTCTCTATATGAATGAAAAATTCTCGAATGGGATGCAAATCATTTAACAACAGAATGTAACTTTTGTCAGATGTCCTTTTTGAGTTTCTGGAGTTTCTTCTGTGACCTTGACAACAGCGAAATATTTAAGAAAAAAGGTCGTATTTTCGTGCATATGTATATTGCATCACAACTTCCTTGGTCTTGAAATAGTTTTGGAAATATAATAACGATTTCAAACAAATTTTCAAGACCGAGGATCGAGGCACACGAAAACAAAGCTTCTTTCTACTCTGTACGGCGGCCTTAAAATATGCAGCTGAGAGGTCACTTCTTTATTTTTGCTGACGAAAACGGTGAGATGGTAGGGTGTACTAGATTTGATTTTGAAAAATTCCGTTTGAATGATTTTATCAACTGCTTTGAATAAGCTGTGTTTGTTTGTAAACATGTGTATCGATCTCGGGATGCAGACGATTGATTTATACTGATCTGCAAAAGTTCTTCAGTCATTTATAAATTTGTTTTGCAACATATTTTAATTAATCTTTATGTTTATAAAATTGAATTTTCAGTTATCGACTTTATTGTTGTATTAGCAATACACGAAGTGCAAGAGATATATGTGTATCATAGTTCTCATAATCAGTTAGTACACATGTACGTGTGAAGATATATCGCAGAATATAATGATCGCGGCATTCATTTGATCTTTACAATAACCGTGGTAGAATAATGATCATAAGCAAATTTTGTGGCAAGTAGGGGTCTCAACAATGTTGCAGGGCGGTTGATTTTTAGCTATGGTTTGTCGGGGCTTTAATTGGTTCAAGGTGATATTCGCGCGTTGTGGAGTAAAGAGTATGTTGGACTATATAATACATTTGAGTCACGTGGCCTTATTCTAACCTGAGGTAAAAGCATCTTACTTATTTTAACTATGCACCAAGTTTAATGCGCTAGACCGGTCTACAGGGGATGCTTACTCCTCTTAGGCACCTTATCCCACCTCTGGTGTATCCAGGGGTCCGTGTTTGCTCAACCCTTGTTTTGCATTCTATTTAGGACTTACACGAGATTGATCACTGTTCGTTATCTTTGCCTTTACATCTTCAAAACAGGGGATGCTTCCTCCTCATAGGAACCAGATCCCACCTCTGATATGTCCAAGGGTTTGTGTTCGACCTACTCTAAGTATAGGATTTATGAAATTGATCACTGTTCACTACCTTCACTCGATCGTTTACACCTTGTAATCCCTCTCCTTTGCGTTTTTACCTTTGAAGTTTCACAATTTTGGTTAAAATCTTTAATGGCTGTTTAATTCATTTCCTGTACTTGATATTAAGGATTGAAAAGGATAGTTATATATTTAGATATGTATAGCCCAATAATAGAGTGACCACTGATCCAGAAACGACGTCTAGAAATCATATCTTTGATATTGCATCATATAATTATTTACCTGTATCGCATAGATCAAATACAAAATTAGGCATACAATGTTACTAGTTCTATATTTCGTACATCCTGCATGTACATATATGCAAAGTAGAAATCAAAGTGTTAAAAATAAATCATGATAAAAGATATTAAAGCATGCATGATCTTTGATCATTTGCTATATGATTTAAGTAAAGAGTAAAAAATCTTTTTGAACATTTATTGCATTTTAACTATATGAACAATATAGACGCGTCCTGCTCCAACAATTTAGAGCCTTGGTTAATGTTCCTTACATAAACCTCATACTCAAACATCCCAAACCCACTTTTAACGAGCTAGTTCCGACTGAATTTTAATTGGAGCATATTTTGAGAGAAAATACAAATGTAATAGAACAAGTATTGTAGTGATTCTCAGACATTTACATATTTTCAGGAAGTACAGCAGTCAATGGCGAACAATAAATTTTCACGTCATAATTGTTTTGCAAGTCTTTTTTCGGGAAACGAAAATATTGATTCATCAGTTTATTTTTAAAGGAGTCTTTTATTTACTTACTAAAATACAGTTCTTTTTTCAATTATAATTTACACCTTTCCTACACCCATGAAATTACGTAATTATGCATATTCATAGTGCTGACAGTATCAATTTCGTTTTGTCAAAATCAATGTCTTTGCAAAGTTTTAGGAAACGACCTCCACCTTCTTCATTTGTTGTCTACTTCGATTTTAAATTTATTGATTAATCCTTAGTGTGGCATCATGGCTTAAAGTGCGATTATTGTTTGGTGATGACCATTAATTACTGATAAAGCTTTGAACGTTCTTTAAATAATCCATATCAAAAGTGGCCTTTTCAGCAGTGAGGATTTTTTAAATTGATACTAGAGCAAGTTCGAAATATCTCGTCGAGCTGGAGTAAGCTGCGTCCCGAAGCCCAAACCCAAATTTGGTTGGGGCCTTGAATTTCATGCCTTCGTGTTCATTTTACCAATACACTTAGCATGATATAGATGCCCACAAGGAAATATTTTTTTTTGTTTTAGGTTTAGCCTCACTTCTAGAGCCCTTTTAAGCGGGTAGGGACCAAGAAATTCAAAATATTTTTTTCTTTCTGCATTTGAAGCCCATCCTATCTCTTTTTAAATTCATGAGAGAGAGAGAGAGAGAGAGGACGAGATGAGAGATGAGAGAGAGAGATGAGAGAGAGCGAGAGAGAGAGAGAGAGAGAGAGATGAGAGAGAGAGAGAGAGAGAAGAGAGAGAGGAAGAGAGAGGAGAGAGAGAGAGGAGAGAGAGAGAGAGAGCAGACGAGAGGAGAGAGAGGGGAAGAGAGAGGAGAGGAGAGAGAGAGATGAAGACTATTTCAATTACCGGATGTTTTGCCTATCAGATTAGTCAAATAAATGCTTGTATATACAAATATCATTTGGCTATAAGGAGCAGATGTTACATACTGACAGTGTGCTAAAGGTCTATTGAGATGTATAAACCTCTGGACAGGCTGTGGATTTAGACTGATTGCAGTCATAAATCAGACTTGTGTTGTCATAGTGCTAAAATTGTACATGGTTTGCATAAAAATATTATTACATTTGTAAAATGGTGAATTAATTAAAACTATCTAAAACTTTAAGATGTTATTCACAGACTATCATAAATACGATATAACTTACAGCTTCTAATATAATTTTGTAAATTTATAGATATATCCATGTGTTTTAGGAATGTCTTTATGTTTAACAAATTACATGCCTTTGTATATGCATTAACATTCATCCCATGGAGATCCGGGCCTGGAGGTTATAAAACTTTTTTCTGTATTCATACTCAAACTACATTGTAGCGATTCAATACACAGCCATGTTTGTTTTGAGTACAACTCGGATCAAACTCAAAAGCATACTAAAAACCTCTTGACCATGTATTCCATTTGAGTATAGAATGAGTATATCAAGTTTCATAAAGCATTCAGATCACATCGAGTTTAAGCTTATAGTACAAAAACAGTGCAAAAAACAGTTTTATAACCCCAGGCCGGGTTCGAACAGTCCTCTACTCCTGTTATCTCCTTTGCTTTGTCGTAAGAGGTGAGCTACATGGGGGGGGGGGGGGGGTGGGGGGCTTCGGGTGAACCTACAAAACCAAGGCCGCGTGTTCTCCAGCAGGTGTGGCAGCGATAAGATCCCTCCCTGCTCTAAGGCCAAAAGCGCGTCGAGGCAACTCAGCATAGGCTTAAATTTTCAACTCTTCACCGACAATGGTGACGTCTCCATATGTGTGATATATTCTCAAGTGGGACGTTACACAACATACAAACAGTCATCATTGCAGTACATTTATATGGTACACAATTGTTGAGTGATTCAGTTCAAAATTCCGAGTTCCTCCGCTCACGACACAGAGGAGGAGAAAATGTTTGTAAACAGATAATTGAGAAGTTTCCTCTGTGTTTGGAGATTAATGGCTTGCATGTTTGGATGAGTAAGAATTTTATATAGTGCGCGCTGTTTAATCGCATGGCGTTTATGGTTAATCCAATCGCTTGTTTTTCTCTACATCTTCATGATCCGAGTGTAGATCGATATTTCACATACGGCCAGAATCCCTCAGGTTCCGTTTTTGCCTTTCATTAGAACTAAATTCATTTCCCCCCTCTAAACCCCCAAAATACACTGTGTAGAAGAGTGAATGTAAGGAAGATAACTCGGATCAAAATCCATAATTTACTATCTCGTACAATGACATTGGTCACATCGATACTGAATATTTCCTCCATCGTTTTCCTCAATGCACAAAGTGCAGTTCATGAGGTTTTATGTTCTTGGTTGTTCGTTCTCTTCCATGTAGTACGTACATTAGGGGAGTTTGGAGGAGGTAATTTGGAGCACTTTCTCAACTTTCAATCTGGTGAGCTGGGGAGACATTTGGTTTAACAAGGGAAGAAAAAACCCAGACCAAAATCATTGTTATTTTCTAATTCCTGCAGTGCTTTATAGCTTTTCTGTGATATATATTAATGAAATCTCTCTCTCTCTCTCTCTCTCTGCGACACGGAATAAAACACCGATGTCCTACAGTGCGGTGATTCTGATGGACAGGTACCGATGTTGTCGATGTCGTCTGATGATATTGGGGTGCTGGATCACAGCGGCGAGTGCTAATGTGCGGATAAAGCTCTACAGGCATTCCAGGTGACTGTATCACATGTCTGTATTCACAGGTGTCTATATTACTGACTGTATTCACAGGTGTCTATATTACCTGACTATATTTACAGGTGTCTACATTATCTGACTATATTCAAAGGTGTCTATACAACCTGTCTATATTCCAATGGGTCTTATGATTACCTGACTATATAATCACAGGTGTCTATATTATCTGACTATATTCACAGGTGTCTATATTATTCCGAGTTACTGTAATAGTTTTCCACACGGTAATATTAGATAATCAAGACTTTACGTTCACAAGATCTTTTGGAATAGAGAGCAGAATAATATGGTCTCCCTATGTTTACATTAAACCACACACACGTTATACAGAGTGAAATACTGTCTCCTATGTTTACATAAACACATGTTATTACAGAGTGAATGCTGCTCCTTATTTACATTAAAACACATGCGTTATACAGAGTGAATGCTGTTCCTTATGTTACATTAACACACATGTGTATTACAGGTGAATGCTGTCTACTTATGTTTGCATAACACCACATTGCGTTATACAGAGTGACTGCTTCCCCTTATGTTTACATTAACACACATGCATTATACAGAGATGAATGCTGTCTCCTTATGTTTACATTAACACACATGCATTATACAGAGAGAATACTATCTCCTATGTTTACATTAACACACATGCGTTATACGAGAGTGAATGCTGTCTCCCTATGTTTACATTAACACATACACGTTATACAGAGTGTCTCTCTCTCTCTCTCTCTCTCTCTCTCTCTCTCTCTCTCTCTCTCTCTCTCTCTCTCTTCTCTCTCTCTCTCTCGTCTCTCTCTCTCTTTCTCTTCTCTCTTCTCGTCTCTCTCTCTCTCTCTCTTTGAAACG